>JARHVA010006082.1:875000-982500 GCA_037957365.1 Torreya grandis | reverse complement strand
ATAGGAAAATCAAGCTACACTCAAGATGATCAGGGTTTAAATCAAACTCCATTTGTTTCATCTATTTTGTGATCAATATGATATAAATAATATAAAATTATGAATATTTAGATTATGTAAAATATAGAAATAATCATACTAATATGCCTTAAAAATATTTATAGATTTTACTTACAATATTTAGAATTAGAGAAAAATGGATAAGATACACTCTTAGTTGACGTATAATTTTTATTTCTCACTAGATTATTATAATCCCTTACACTTTTTTATCTCTACTATTTTAACTAATTTAAAATATTAAATATATTTGTATCAATCCATTATAAAAAATTGTCTCTGCATTGTAACTACTCAAATCACTAAATACGAACTAAAACCCTATGCAAACACTTTTGATGAAGATGAAACACATTTGGAATATAATATTATCCAAGATATTTTGGTAATGTCTTAGTTGAGTGTGCATGACTATTTCATCTTAACCCACCTTTCCTACACCTAAAGATGCCTCATTTATGTGTATTTAAAACTAGTTTTATGAGTTGATTTGTGTTTTTCTTCTATTATTTGAAACTCTTATATCGCTTTGAACAGAATATGATCGCTAAAAATTTAGGTAGTAAGTTGGTTTATACAATTTTAAAACTCTAAAGTAAATAAGTGATAATTCAATAAAATATAATACTTTGAATATGGATAAAATTTCACATATATATCTCACCTAGGTGTGTCAATGCATCATTATGTTCATGTTAGAATGTAAAACACTGCTTAACTTTTGAGACTTGTGACCATGAAACTTTGACATGAATTCTTATTTACAGTTGTCTCTATGGACTCTCATTTTTTGGGTTTTTAGATGCATATACCTTTTTGATAATATCTCAAGAGAGTGCTATTTTTTTCATGCAATTTCCATGTAGTGACCTAGTCACCAGTTGACTAATGTGTATAAATTATAGTTAACTCTGTAATATTTACCAATATGACCAACCCATGAAACATATATATGTCAACATAATAAAAACATAAAAATTTGAAAATCATGTAAGCTTATGGATATGGGTGGGATAAATAGGGTAATAAGATGACATTTTTTCTTGAATAAATAGAAACCTAAATTTATATACATTATTTGAGATTCCTAAACATAAAATTTGAAGATGATATAAAAACATGAATTGTAAAATTTAAAGTCTAGTATCTAAACCTTATTTTAATAAAAATGGTCTATTAAACATAGTAACACATATACATAATATTAGTTACACATAATATTGTGTATATGTATAACACATACTTATTACTATTATATTTAATTTATAAGGTTTTGAAGCAGTGTAAGTTGAAGAATCAAATGGTAGGCCATGTATGATACTAAAATAATTATCAAGAATAAGTTTATATTTAATTTTTTTCATTTATATAATAAATTCTAACTTATATGTTATATTTATATTATTAAATATACAAAATTAGGTCCAATATATATCTTATAGAATTAGGCTCAAAACTTCTTGAAATATGAGTGAAAAGATAGTTTTTAAAATCAGATATTTTAATATTGATACATTTTTAAGATTTTAATATTGAACCTATGGTTTTCAAGGTAAAAATTTGGAACTAATTCCCTTTTTTAGAAAATTACTCATTTTTAGGGTTTTAGGCCTAATGGATTTCTTGTTTAGATTTTTAGGAGTTTTAGGTATGTATTTCTGTTATAAACCAATGCATACCCAACCACCCATTACTATTGATTTTTCCTTACATTAGGCCCTTATAGGCCAAAAGAGTCACAATAATAACATATTCATTAGTGAATAACTTAAACACAAATAGTTTGGGGCACATTTATGCATGGTCATACAAATGAAGTTTGAATGCATGCCAAAGTTGTGTCATTGGGGAATCATAGGTCTCATTGGTGACCCACACATACCAAACCACCCATTTATGCTAATTATTCTTGTGATTAGGTACCTTATAGGACAAAAGTATCACAAATCACTATATCCACTTACAACTAGCATTAATATAAAATTATTAGGAATATTAGTCTATGATCATCATATTTCTCTTCCAATTTAGGCATAAGTGGTGTGAATATGGAAATAGACTTCCTATTTTGACCCCTACATAGATTACTTCCCTTATAATAAAAAATAAAAAAAGTCACACCATATGCACTTGGGACCAAGGAAAATATGGATAGTCATAGGTACATTTATGCACCATGACATATAATGACTTTTAATTTATTCCAAAGTTGTGTGATTGGGGAATAATTAGTCGTATTAGGGATGTACAAACATAAAACTATAAATTTACAACTTTTTATTTATGATTGAAAGGATTTATGGCCAAAAATAACATAAAATCATCATATCAACTTATGAACAAGGAAATTTCAAATAATTTAATGCACATTCATGTGTGACCAACCTAATTCACTTTGGATTGAGGCCAAATTAGTGTGATTTGGAAAATTCAAGTCCCATTATTGACCAACACATAATCAACCACTCTTTTATTCATAATTAGACTCTTGAAAGAATCCATACCATTTTTTGGATTAATTTTTGGACTCACAAAAAACTAAGATACATGAATTTGAAGTATATCACAACACCAAGTATATCATCCTAACTTACTAATAACTTACTAAAATCTTACAAACATAGGGTGTGGGAGATGATCAAATATTTTTATGCCTTTGACATATGTTTCATACCAAGAGTGTAGAATGTTGATGTAAATAGACTCATAACCATAGGTGCATAGGATAACATCCTTTTTGAGGAAATGAAGGAATTTGATCAATTCATGAGACTCTTATTGATACCAATAGTCCCAAAAAAATTAAATAATTTACAAGTGTTCCATAATGATTAAAAAATAATTAACTTCTTATAGGATGAAATAGAGTTTAGTGCCAATAAAAAATCCTAGCATTGAGTCCAATATAAGAAGTAGATCATTACACTAAGGAGGAATAAACTACCTAAGGGGTTTGTCACGCTGAAAATCATTTTAAACTACAATGATCAGCTCAAAGGTGAAAGGTAAAGCATGAATGTAAAAGATGAGGTATTTTCTCAAGTGTCCAACTCTGACTATAAGTTCTTAAAGTCCAAAAGAGAATGCTCCACATCTAAAATTTAAAGGTTTATTAAACTAAGCAATAAATATGATGATATCTTCACATGGAGCTATAAAGACCTTAGGGAGTTTGACCTAGGATTAAATCAACACACTATTGAGATAGGACCCAACATGATTCCAATCAAGAATAGAGAAATGAACATCAACCTAAGTTTGATTCCTTAATGAGGAATGACATCTAAAAATGCATTGAGACCAACATAATATTTCGAATCAAATATTCCTCATGGCTGGCCATTTTTGTCCCAGTACAAAAGAAGAATAGAAAGATATGTGTGTACATAGATTTAAAGGACATCAACAAGGCCTCCCTCAAAGATCACTACCTCCTCCTTATAATGGAATAGATTATGCAAATAGTCACATGAACGAAAATGTTTTCACTGCTAGATGGTTATTCAGGCTATAACCAGGTCCTTATGTAGGAGTGTGCTCACTATAAAATGGCATTCACTACTAATTTGGGTACCTTCATATATTAGAGGATGCCTTTTAGATTGATAAATGTAGGGGAAACCTTCTAAAGGGATATGGATATATCATTCAAGGAAATCATCAACAAAATCATCTTGGTCTAACTTGATGATATAATTGTCTTTTCCAAGTATTTGGAGGATCACATAGGCCATTTGGAGTGGGTATTTTACTGGTGTTGGGAGTAAGAATCTCTATGAACCCAAACAAGTACATCATTTTAATCCATTATGGTCCACTACATGGGCACATTGTTACTAAATATAGACTCACAATTAATCTACAAATGTCAAATTTATTATGTACCTCTCTTTGAAGTCGTAAGTGGAGTCTCTAAAGATTCTTGAGAAGGATAAATTTTGTCAAAAGATTTATGCCTAATTTCACTACTCTAGCCAACCCTGTCACAACAATGCTCAAGAAAGGGGCCACATTGAGTTTGATATATGAAGGTAAAAGTGGTTTTTAGTCCACCAATCCCACTATCACAGAAGATCACACTTTGATTAACCTAGATTATAGTAATGATTTTACCCTTTATAAATTTGGTGGAGTTAAAAGCATCTCAACTATTCTTATACAATATAAAAATGATCATATGGAAAAACCTATCACTTTTTTTTATCCAGATGAGCAAGGATTATGAGATTTACTACACCTTTATGGAGAAGCATGCCCTTACAATCATAAGGTTTCTCAAAACTTTCAGACACATACTCTCCAATAATAAGATCCAACTCATGATTTTGTACACAAGTGTTAAATATTTTTTTCCCAATAAGGACCTTAATGATAAAAGGGATAGATGGATCATGAAGGTGATGGAATATGATTTGGACATCTAAGTCACCAAGCTAGTGTGAGGAAAAGGGATATGCAATAACTATCAAAGAGTTTGAAAAAAATAGAACAATGCAATCCTTTTGTTGAGTGAAGATTAACTAGTTGATGGAGGTACCCCATGAAGCTAGACCAAAAATATGAGGACCTTCCTTTAGAATGGCACATATCCCCTTAGACTAAGTAAATCTCAGTGCAAACAATTTAGGTTGTAGGTGATTTTTTTATTTGCTTATTGATGGCATGATTTTATAAAAGGATCTCAATGGAGTCCTCTTTTGGTGCATAGATCAATACCAGGAGAGGAAATTTCTCTAAGATTTCCACTATAAGATATTAAGAGGTTATTATTCATCGAAGACTGCTACTATAAAAACCATGGGAGATGGCTATTATTGGTTGACTGTATTCAAAACTACACACCCATGAGTACAAAATTGTAAAAAATGTGCCCTCTTCATAAACAAATAAAAGATTGTAGATTTATGATTGTACCCAATAAAATATGACCAACCCTTTGACTAATGGGTCCTAGACATAATTGGCATGATCAATCTATCATCAAGTGGTTGGTATATATATATTCTCACAGTTATAGATGGTTTTCAATGTGAATAAAGGTAGTGACACTTAAGGAGGATAACGAAGCATCAATTATAGATTTAAATGATGGAATTATAATGAGATTTATTGTTCCATCCACCATTATATTTGAAAATGCATTGGATTTCTTTGGAACTAATATTAATGAGTGGGCCACCAAGCACAATGTCTACCTAAGCACATCCACAAAATATTACCCCAAATTTAATGGTTTAGCTGAGTCCATAAATAAAAATTTGATTCACATTATAAAAAGGAGCATGGAAGATAATCAACAAAACTTTCACATAAATCTCAAGAAATTCCTTTGGGTTGACCAAATCATGCCTAAAAGAGTATTGGGAAATTCACCCTTCATACTAGTCCATGGAAGGGAAGCCAAGTTGTCTGTATCCTTTAATTTGCCTTCATTATAACTCACCCATAAACTAGAACTAATAGAAAGATATTATTTCATAGTGAGGTTAGATAAGCTAATGGAGCTAAAAAAAACTAGAATACGAGATGTGTATACTATGGAGTTTTAGCATGTCTAGATGAAGAGGACATTTGATAAAAGGGCCACTGATAGAAGTTTCTAGGAGGGATACATAGTGCTCAAGTGGGATGCAAATAAAAAGAAAGTTAATAATCATACTAAGTTTGATACTATATGGAGTGGCTCTTATACTTTAATCATTTATAAATAAGCCAACGTATTCCGTCTTTCAAATCCAAATGGAGAAGAGTTTTCCATCCTAGTGAATGGGATTCATCTCAAAAACTACCTCTATTGATCATGTATATTTGTAAATAGTATTAGATTTTTTTACTTTCCCTAAATGTCTCATGCACCTTATTTTTTACGATAATTTTTTTTCATCCAAGAACTTATGCATAATGTTCAACTTTAAATAGATCATATTTCCTCTAAGTGTCATTCATCATAGGTATTTTTTGGTTCTTATGGAATGGATCTCAGCTTATTTTAAGGCTAGAAAAGTTCATGGCCAGTGTGTTCAAGAGACAAAGAATGAATATCTCTAAATGAATCGATGCCCAATGGGTTGCTTCAAGGATACTTGATTCCCAATTAATAGGCAAATAACCCACATAGGTCACTATAAATGTTAACCCTACAGGTAATCTTACCTACTAAGAGCTCACTAGGCATGTTGTGCACGAGGCCTCTACACTATGCAATAATAATTTACAAAAATGGGCTTCAGTGCAGATTATTCATATGATAGACCAAAGGTAGTAGTTAGCACTAATCCATGCCCCAACCAAGCACTCATGTCACACTTACATATTAACTTGAGGTACATTCCCCATGTAAATAGTCTCCATATCCCATGTAAAATTTAGAACTATGAGTATGCATGGGCTAATGTACATAGTATCCAAAAACTTCATGAAATGAAAGAGAAATTAGGGATGGGATATAAAATCATATTAAAAACATGTGCTCAGGGTTCACTTTTCTTAAACTCTTCTTCATAAATACTCTTATGCTTAACTAATGGATTCCTATACCCAATCTCAAAAATATCTACCTAAGATTGCATCATTTACACACTATGATCTAGGTTGTAGACTAATTACTTCATAGATTAGTAAAGCTTTAAAATGGAAAATCAAACCTACAAAATCATAAAATAAACTAAGTGCATATAATCAAAACTTGTACAGAGTAATGTGCTCAATGAGCACAAATCCATTCATAAGTTGGAAAGTGAAGAACTAGCTAAACCACAATAGTTATGGGAAAATAGAAACTCCCCCCATGAATTCACTTGGTGCATAGCCTACAAAAGACCAATCCAAATTTAAGTGCACAAGGATTCCCAGAGGCATAGGGTGATGATCTCCATCATGTGTGCAGGGTGACATGGTATAATTTAAGGAAAATCTTGCATAGCTCTCACATCAGTAGGAGAATTCAAGTGACTAACAAATGGTAGGTAGAGTACAAGTGGTAATTGGGTATTTGAGTGATGGTTGAGGCATTCAATATGGTGAAATGTGGAAGCAACTATCAGGTGTCAAAATATTAACACCCACCTCCTCTTACAACCTAAGTTCCTTTTAGTTTCAGGTGCATGCAAAGATTCACAAATATTCTTCTAACTACTTATAATTTTAGATTGTCATCCTAAATTTTATGAGTTTGGTCTACAATGATTATTGTGTGGTGATTTAGTCTTCCTCATTGACCTAGATCCCTTAGCACCACCTTCAAATTCAAAGATGTTATCGACCCGTAGGTGGGAATTTATTATACAAAGTTTTTTAGGTCTATATAATCTTGTTTTTTAATTGTATATCTGTGGACATTTTTAGGCACCCTTACACTACCAAAATCCACCCTCCAATAATGTTTTTATTGGTTGAACCTTACACTTTAATGAGATTTGATTTCATCTTCCTTAATTCTTCCTAGATCATGTGTGTGCTTTATGTTTCTTGATCTTTGTCTATGGAAATTTTTTGTCCCTTTCATTGTTTTCCATTCCCAACACCTCTTTAAATAACTAAGAACATAATTATAAGTTATATTATATATGCAGTTGGGTTTGTATAGGCTTTGATTGTAGATAATATCCATCCCTATAAATGTTGCACTATGTTCCCATGCCTCAATACAAAACACTCATGTAGTTGGAGTATCTATGGTGGAATCTATGTGATATTATCTCATTATTAGAAAACTATAGAGTGTTTGTCAAGGTAGGACAAGTGTTCACTCTATTCTTGGTACATCACCTTTTGCTTTCAACAACCTCTTACCTTTTCCCTCCCTTTTCCCCTATTATTGTTTAGGTTTAATGTTAGTTGTAGATTTCATTATTCTCTTTGTAGGTTTTCCCATTGGTTTGAAACTACATGCATAAAGAATAGAGGGAAATCAACCTACTCTAGAGGTTCATCCTAAGAAGTGCAAAAACCCCACACCTTATTGCATGATCCCATTGTTATAGTGAGATAACAACCATTGCAATAGAGAGATAATGGATATCTCTCTGGTAGGTGAGAACCCTTTATAACTATAGGTGTAAGTTTTGAGTGATAATAATTATCAAGATAATATATAAATTTATATTTCAAAGTTTTGAAATCCTCACTTTTGAAAAAAATTAGTGAAAATAAAACTCATTCTCTAAAACCCTTACAAATCAAACACATAGAATGATAAATAAAATTAGTTATAATATTCTTATAAATATTATCAAGCCTATAATATGATTGTACAAATTTTATATTTATAACTGAAATTATAGTGTATGTTTAATGCCTAAAATCCAATGAATGCACCACATAGTCCCATATGATGATTTATACAACAAAAAAGTATTTAAGATAAATAAATGCTTAAAATATTTTTGAATTATTCAATAAATGTTATAATTTTATATCCATTCAATTTCACAACACATTTCCAAATAAACTCATTTAATTCACTTCATGTTCATTTGATGTGGTATTAAAAATAAAATGTTTCTAAAAATACTAAATTTATTAATTTTATTACTTTTTTTTTTAATTTATTAAAACTAACTATTTTGATTAGTTTTAAGATTAGCTTTCATTTTAAAAGGAACCTAAAAATTACAGTTCAATTAAATATACTTTTTATTTTAATATGATTTTAATTGTGTATAAAATCATTATCTTTGAGTTATTTATTATTAAAATAATATATATTATTTAAAAACAAAAATAAATAATAAATGATCAATATTCTATTTTATTACTTAAAATTTATTTATATAATTTTACTAAGTTTTCTGGAAATTGATGAACATTTGAACTCACCTCCATCTCTATATTCTATAAATTAAAGCATGTAGTTAATGACTTCTTAAAATTCTAATTAGAAACCAATTGGTACACAAGGATGTACACAAAAAAATGAATGGATAAATTATGAAGATCAGAAGGAATACAAATCATAAAATAGGAATCACAAAGGCTCACTATAATATTGTATACAATATGAGCCAAGTAATTTATAAACGTATATTTCTATAATTTAAAAACAAAATTAAAAAATCATAAAAATAGTGATAAATGAAAGAGAAAGAAAAATAGTTAAAAATGAAACAACTAATTTAAAAATTAAAAAAGAATTACACCAAAAAAAGTATTATATAATTTAAAAATAAAAACATATATAAGTACACTCAAACAATTCACTTTGATTACTAATAACTATGTTATAAAAAATTACATATCTACAAGGAACCAATTTTAAGTATTTATAAGATAAATAAATAATAACACAAATTTCACATAGGATTTAAGTATTTAATTATCCATTTATCTATCTAATTCATAAAGGTAGAGTCAAAATGTGAGTGTGTGCAAGTACAAGTTAGTAAATTATTTTCAATATTTTATTAATCAAGAATGTGTGTGTGGGTGTGTATATGTAATTCCTACAACGTCTCCTCTAACTCCTCACATTATATTTAGGTAGGTTATCTAACAACCTTTATTATCTCTTAATTAATATCACCTAAAAATATTATAAGAATTGCTCTATAAATCATTAATAAGTATACATTATATATTTAAATTAGATTTATTCGCACATGTATGGACTTATTCCTAACATGAAGAAGTCATGGTTTCTAACTTGGGTTTAGACATCATCAAAAAAATTCTAAATAGTAATTTTGGATTAGTGTTTGAAAGATTTTTTAGAAGTTGGTAATTAAGGCTTTGGGAGGTAGAAGTTTCTTGTTTTCTTTGAGTTGTTTCATAGTGGTCTTTCCTTCTTACACTTATTAACTACTTTCGTATATTTATTATCTTTCTTAATTTGATATGTTGACTGACCATTTATTCTTATTATTCGTTATCAGAAAACATATACTAATAAAAATGTATCTTATAAATTTGTAAGAATAATCGAAAATCTTATTAAAAAATATTACGATTTAAAGTATTTTTATGGATTTTTTACTTTTGATTAATTTTAAATTATTATTATAAAATATAAATTTGTTAATGACCAAAATTTTAAAAATATACTAAAAATGTTTATTTATTTATATTTATAAAACTAAGTATTTATACAACTAAAATGCATTGTTTTTAAATAATTAAAATTTTAATTATTTGTATACATACATACATACATACATACATACATACATACATACATACATACATACATACACTTCCAAACATGTACAAAATCTTAAAATAGAATTGTATAAATTATTTGAATAAAATAAATATATGAATAAATCATTTTAAAATTAAAATCTTCTTTTTTTTAAATTGTTGAAAATTTAATTATATATATATAATTGTTTTCTTTATCTCCTAAACATGTATAAAGAACTAATCATGTACAAACCGTCGACCCCCCCTCGAAAAAACATAAAGAAAGAAAAGAAGCATAATAGTATAAATTATTAAATTATATATATATATATATATATATATATATATATATATATATATATATATATATTATATTTTATAAAATAAATAAATAAATTATTATTTAAAACCTAATATATAAATTAAGATCTTTATATTATTCATACTTATCAATCCATGATATGAAGTTGAACAAATTCATATTTATCCACAAAAGAGATGATGTAAATAATTTCAGAAATCTTACAACCATCATGGTCAGTCCAAGCCATATAACACTAATTTATAATGAAAAAAAATTAAATGAGAAAAGAAAAAAAACTAAATGAGAAAAGATAAAAGAGTTAGAAGTACTCAATACTATATTATAATTCTTAAAATTTCTACTAAGAAAGCACGAGGCAAAGGAACACTATTTATTTTATCATCAGATATTTTAATCGAGTCTCTTATATAATTAATTAAAAAAAAATGTTTTTAAATGATAAAAATTAGAGTAAGAACTCCAAAACAAATAGTAATATTCGGATTAAAAAATGAATCTATCTCACCCATTATATTTAGCTTATTTATAATTGACCCCCGCCCCGCTTAATCGTAATAGGTTATTGAGATACGTACATATGAAAATAGGTAGTTCTAATTTAGAGTTTGGTAGAATAATTTTGTGGGGAAGCATGAAATATGAGGTTTGAAATATTTTAATTGAGGAAAATATTTTTGTGAATAGTAGCAAATACAAACATTTTATGTTTTTATCTCATTTGGGGCCATGCATTTTAAAAGAATCACCAAAAAATATATTGATATGAACAAGTTACGTTGTCAATATATGCTTGAAATTAAATAGAAGGGATGGTATCATGATGAGATGAAGAAGTTATAACTTGAAGGGTTGAAAAGGTAAAAATCCTTAGAACTAATATCCCATAGAATAAGGTAATAGAAAATAGTAACTACTATTAGATCAATTTAATTATCATATAAACTATAAAAAAAATGGTTTCAATAGAAATTTTTTATATGTAAAAGATCTTATTGTTAAATTTAGGATAAGCTTTCATCACTATTGAAATAAAGAGATAGATGAATGAAAATTATTAATATATTTTATGATTGATTTGAAGTAAGAAGAAGTGAAATATAGAAAGTGGAAAAATAATTAATTATTTTAAAGTGTATAATATTGGATGTTTTATCTATATTTTCAAAGTACTTTGGATAAATATAATACCATTTCATACTTTTAATATATAAAATTTATTTAATTATATTTCAAATATAAAATATATGTACCTTACTTTATACAAGATCTAAATTTTTATTTTTTATTTAAAAAACACATTTTTTTTCTATTAAGAAACTAGAATTATTTGTTAATACAATGCTCTAAATATGAACAAGTGATGTAAAAATATTCATTACAATATGGACATTTATAAAGTATAGATAGTTTGCTTAGTCTATATTCTAATCAAATATGTAATTATATGAGAGATGTCCAACAACAAAAATGCCAAAGACTTGATAAGATATAGGTGTTACGTAGTACTATCATGAGATGATAAAAAAAATTATACTTTAAAAAAAATGTTAGTTTTTTTAATAATATTTTATTTATGTTTTATATATATATATATATATATATATATATATATATATGAGAAATAAGATAGTTACTTTTGATGTTAGAGTATAACTTGTAAAAGACATAAATTTTAATTTGAAAATATGTTTGAGCCTTTTATTTTGTAACAAAGATATGAAGAGATTCATGCAATTGTAAGCCATGCTAGTTCCTTAGGATCTTTTTGACATATTTTTTGAAGAAAAAAGATTATTTAAAGGTTAAATATTATATTTTAATTTTTTTTTAAAATTAAACATGAATTTGTAAGCTATTGCACTTGCGGGCTTAATTCACATATGTAGAAATATAAGTGAGCTTTATAACCTCATTTGATATTGTATATAATTTTAAAAAAATATATATATATTAAATTTTAAATTATATTATTAAAAATAACAAGTTCACTAATTTTAGATTGAATTTTCTTCTGATAAAATTAAAAATAATAATTCAAGTTAATTTCATATATATATGAATTACAACTCTATAATAATAAAATTACTATTTTTTATTTTAGAAGAACAATAAATCAATAGAATTCTCTTTTCATACTAAAATTTAATTTCTATAATTTTAATATGTATTTTAGAATTGATGGACACTTACCTCATCAATCCATCGATAGTAAAATAAAAAGTAATAAAAAGATACAAACATATAAACAGTAAAATTAAAAATACGTTGCAAATTAAACCACTCACAATGTAATATTGGCGGGGAGGACAATGCAGCTAAAAATCATTTTATATATCAATAAATAGCATAGAAAGTTTAGAAGAGCCCGTTGAATGATTAATTAATTAAATCTTCGTATGGTGATCCCAATTTCATGATTGGTTGTGGTAATGCAATGGATGAAATGACGGCTCTTACTATAAAACATAAACATTCCAGAAACAAGAGGAACCTTTCTTACTGTTAAAATTACAGGAACATAAGACATGGTTCATTATGAAAATATAACAGATGGTTAAAAAATTGTATATGGAAGGAGGTTGGTTAAAAAACTGTATATGGGAGGAGACACCTGAACTTTGTTTGATGTGTCACCATCTACAACCATCTACAAACAAAGCTGACCAACATTTAACATCTTTTTAATATTAAAAAAATAATAATGATGGAAAACCAATCTCGTGATACGCCTCTTATGCCCAAGTGGATATTCCAAAATCCCAATATCCTCAGAATCCTCAAACACGTTTTTGTTACTCTTCAAGAAACTTGGGATTTAGTTTAATTTCTTCAGTTCAGACTCAAATTTTTAATGAATTGAACTTACCAAGGATGACAGTTGTGCCTGGCAATCTAATTACTACAGTTCTACAGAGATTTCGAAATGAATATTTGTGTAATGCTATAAAAGTTCCTTTTCTACACTTCCAACCAGAGCACAGTTTCTTAGCTTCCATACTTTCCCCTCCAAATTCACTACCACTTCCCAATGTAAGCACAAATAATATCTATGGCACAGACATACGAGTGGAAATTGACTAAAGAACCTCTTCACCAATGATAACCACAATTTTACAGACTTAGGGTCGAGGATTGCACTCATTCGTCCTCAGAGAGAGAAGTGTGAAAATATGATGAATTGGAGAGCCCGATAACAACATACATGACTAGCATATGACATATACTATGTATGAGAGTTATTATTATGTTCGAAAAATTAGACATATTTATTGAATCCAAATACTGTTAAGACAAATAAAATATAATAGACCAAAATTATGAACAATAATTTGTGTTGATTCATATTGAATAATTTGAATAATTACAAACCATGCATAAATAAGCATAAACTCAGAGTTGGAGTTGGCATGCAAAATTAAAAATTCTAAAGCTAAGTAAAAGTCAACATGTTATTTTTATTAGTTGTTGTTCTTAGTATGTTTTACATGCAAGTACGTGCATCTCTAAAATTTTATTGCAATAAAATAAACACTGAAAAAAAACTATATGATAAATTTGAACTGAATTTTAAGTTGGTTTTCAGAGATATATAATTTTTAAATTTAAAAAAAAATTAAAAATAATATTAAACTGCAATTTTGGACTCTCAAATAGTCACGTATGACCTCCAAAAATGATAAAATCATGGATTATAGTTGCATTGAACTTTTTTAAATGGTTGTTTTGTTGCAAAGATAGGCTCAAATGGAGCTATGGATCAAAAGTTGTGGCCTTGAAATGTTTAGCATCTTTTTTTGCATCATTAATAAAAAGAGGTAGCTATAATACTTAGATGAATATGTAGTAATTTATTTATAACATTTAATAAATTTAATAGACAAGTATCTCAACTATCTGTCTTATGATATCTAACACAATAATATAACATATATAGATACTTTAATATGGTATCAAAGTTATGGAAGTTTCACCTAATTTTACATGTAGGATTAAAGATTGAATATATAATTTTTCATTCTCTCTTATGCATATTTGATTTTGTTTAAGTTTTTAGATCTATAGTTTATTATGAATTTTAGGATTTAGGTATAGATTTAGTAGTTTAGTAAAAAAAACTAATGTTATGCTCTCACCTCACCCTTATGGGAACATAGCTAATAAAAAAATGGTGAAAGTAGTTTGGTATTAAGGGTTGAAGAAAAATATATTCATAAAAATTTCATGAGTGAGAATTATGTAATAGAAGTTGTGAAACCCATAGGCCTTGTCATCTTGGGAAAAATGGTAATCAACTTTATATGATCTGTGGTGTGAGGGGTTTTGCCTAATGGCCCAAAATTAATATCAATACAAAATTATAATAGGCCAAGATATGAAACAATAACTCAAAATTGATTTGTATTGAATGAATTGAAATAATTATAAACCATTTATAAATATGCCTCAACTCAGACTCAGAGTTGACATGTAAAATTTTGAAAAAAAATTAAAATTTAAAAAAACAATAACTTTGATTTATAGTAGTAGCTATTTTTAGTAAGGTTTGAATGCAAGCACGTGTAGCTCTAAAAATATTTGGAAATAATCTAAACACTAATATTAGCCTACATGATGCATTTTAACTAAAGTTGACGTCTAGTCATAAAAATATGCAATACTAACAAAAAAAATCAAAATCTTGAAAAAATCAATAAACTATAATTTTTGACCCTTAAATGGTCTTGTTTGGTCTTTGAGATGATAATTTATGATCATAACTTTCTATCCATAGTTTTGTTTGAGCTCTTCCATGTGCCAAAATAACCATCTCAAAAAATTTGTTACTTCCCTAAGCCACACTTCTTACTTAGAGGCATTTTTTGAAATTATTCGAAGACCCAACGAGACCATCTAAGGGTTCAAAAGTCTAGTTTAATGATTTTTTATAGATTTTTTTATTTTATAAATTTTGTATTTTTATGTTCAGATCTGAAATTCAATTAAAATTCATCTTATATTCTAATTTTAGTGTTTGAAGTATTTCAGAACATTTTTAGAGCTGTACGCACTTGCATGCAAAAATTACTAAAAATAACTACTTAAAATAGTTTTTTTTAGATTTTAGTTTTTTCATGAATTTTTGCATGCCAACTCTAATTCTTTGTTAAGGATTATTATAGTTTTTAATTATTTCAATTTGTTTAGTACGAATCAATTCTAAGTTATTATTTTAGATCTTGGTCTATTATAATTTTCGTCTTAATAGTAATTTTAGTTCATCATCAAAGTGTTGCTTAGGGCACTAAATTTTTTTTCAAGTTAATCATTTTGACATGTGGAAGAGCTTAAATGAAGTTACAAATCAGAATATATGGCCTCTAGATGTTTGGCCTATTTTTTTACATCATTGCCCAAATTCTCAAGTCAACATAAAATAATGTAAATAGATCTTATCTTCCATGTACCTAATCGTATGTAGAAAGTGCATAGGATGTATATTTTTTAAAATAGGAATTCTATTGGACATTTTATTTTATGGTGCACTAGTAAAAGGTTAGTATTGGTAAGCTACTCCCTACCTACCTCAAAAATGAAATAATGTTGACGAAATATGGTAGGAAAATCCTTAGTCAATGCCCTTTGGGCTTGTTCACTATTTATGAATTTATATTCATATATAAATGAGCCTAAATATTAAACACACATCAACCTAATATTTTTAAAAATAAATTTGGTTACATTTGGTACATCAACACTATTCTATAATTCTATGTTAATATTTAATTTCTATATTTCCTATCTAGATTCATTTTCAGTGTATATGTTTGGGTTCTTTTTTCCAAAAAATAATAGTGAAAGGGAAAAGTATAGAGAATCTTCCCAAATAGAATAAAGAATATATATATATATATATATGGCCCATAGGTAATATTGACCATTTTAATGTATCGTCAAAATTATCATTTTAATTAGTATTAGTGTTTTTTTTATTAAATTATATATAGTTTATTTTCACTTGCAGCCCCAAAAATATTTTTCCCAAATGGTAGTTTTACTATTCAAATTTTCTCATCAAGAAGATCATTTAATGAATATTTTTGAAAAAACATATTCCAATTTTATCCCTAAAAAAAAATTGAATTAGTTTTACTCAAGTATTTTTATTAGCAATGATAGTGAAAAACATAAACTTTTAAAGTTCTAATTACTTCATGTGGAAAGGATACATTACTATTACTATCTTTACCAAGTGGTTGTACTATATTTAAATGAATGAATCAATATAGAATACACATTCAATTTATAGAGACATGAATTACATATTATAGACTCTTATACACTTGAATTATTATGCCCTCTAAGTGCACATAGTTTAATGGAATGTGAATTACATATTTGAACTTAAAAATACATCTCAGATATATGTTTATTCAATTTACCATATATATGCATAACATTCTATCTTATTCAACACAGATCCAATATGAAATGGTAATTTTTCGTGTACATGTATACTATTATATTTGGTAGTTGGCTGAGATTCATGACACATGATACTATTTTTTCCATAATTACACTTTTTGTAGTAAGTATTATTATAGTTATTTATTTTCAAATAGAATTCAATGTCACTAGGTAGTGATCAACCTTGAATGTATAAGTCCATATGCAACAATTGATTGATTGATTTTGAGATAATGTATGCTAAGTTTCAATAACACTCCATATCCATGCCATTACCCATAGTTAACCCATTACGTGGTTGCCACCATACCATTTTAAATTTCAAGGTCAAAGCTCAAATAGTTATTTGAGATAGTGGCATTTGCATTCAATGATACTTAATAGTATTATCATTACTCTACATTAGTTAAGGTTCTTCGATTTACAATACCAACTGAAGGACTTGAATTATAAAAATTATTTGGGGAAAAATTACCACAAGTGTCCATGTACTTAAATAAAGAAGCAGGATTCTCCACTTCCTCAACAAGGAATGATCATCCTCAAAACGTTATAAGGAAACAAAATTTACTAATATACTTATGCATTCATTCCTTACTCTTAAAACATAATCAAATTTAATTTTCAAAATTCAAGTTTCACATATGGATATTACCTAAACATACCATGGTTTTTGTGTCATAATACGACAAATAAACATTATAACATAATAACAAAATTAAACACAAATTGTTGCTTGTAGTATAATATTGTATGTCACTCTTCACATAACCATCATTTATACCATTATTAAGTATTAATTAGGGTTATATTGGTTAATATTTATAGCTCATATGAATTGGACTATGTTTTTTTCTATGATCCCATTTCATCTATAACATCAAATATATGGTTTTGATTGTGATCTTTGTAACATATCTTCCTAAAATATATGTATTATCGTAAGTATTATTTTTGTGAGGGAAAATGAAATTTTGATGGTAATACAGTTGAATTATATCGATAATAAGTTGATTTTTTAAGGCTTTTCATGATGTTTATCTGGTTTATATCTAGTTTACAAATCAAGAGTAGGATCTCGAAGAATCTATATATGTAGTGACTGATCATAATGGTAGTTAAATTAGTGACACTCCACACTTATTATAGAAATGAGTTATGCAATTCATGAGTCAAATGGAAAATTTTAACCTTATGCTTTAGAGAGACAAATACAAGTGGTGCAAACATGTTAATATTTTAGAAACATCCATATATGCATAATAAATATAAAGAAGAAAATAAAAATGAAGGAAGGTGGGTATGATGTCATTCCTTTTATACTCAAAGTATTATATATTTAAATTTAAGTGGAATAAATGTGATATATAAAAAAGGGAGAGATATCCATTAAAATAAGAAATATGAAATACCATTATTGAACATTAGTCCAAACTGAAACCACAATAGATTTTTAGTATGCCATGAACTAATGTGAAGGAAAGTCACAATGGATACACTATAAAATATAAAATCCAAAGTTATTGGATGGTTATAATTATGTATAAATGGAAACCATATGATATAATGATAAGAAACTATTATGAGAAAAAGACATCAAATGTTAGTACATGTAAAAGAAAATAATTGTGGATAAGATTTGAAATGTACACAATGAATCATAAATTCATAACAACATTCGGATGAATAATCACCAAATAAATTTGATACATTAATATAACAAGGAAGATAAATTTAAAAAATGTTTGAGAATCAAACTCTCTATGAATTTAAAAATATATATAAATGAGGAAGCCCATATAAGAAGATCATTCCTCCAATGGAAGAAGGATGGATTCTCTGTTTTGTAATTTTTAAAAAGGATTGAGGAAAATATTGCCTCATTTCAAATTGAATTAACTATGGTTGATTAATACTAATTTTTTTAAAATTATATAATATAATACAGTGTATTAAATATAATTATAAATAGGAAATTAAAATTAAGTATTTGGAAATGATGAAATAGAATCAATGTGAACAAGAAAAAACTATTCAAAATATATATGTATTTTATGTTTTGATTTCTTTAATTGTCTATGTTGGTTGAAGAAATTTAGAAATATTTTGAAGGATGAAAACCCAAAATTCTCCCATAAGTTGAGATTGAAACATTTTAAAAACAATTATTCCCAACATGATCAATAGTGATGGTAGTTGTTTTCCTAGACTGATACTTATTCCCTTTTGAATAATGTTTAAAACTAGGGCATAGTTATGTGTGATTGTGTAAAATATGTCTATTTGTGATATTATTTTTATTTTTTGATGTGTGATAGGAAAATAGAGAGATATTTAAAGCTTAAATCCCTAATAGGTCATAAATTGACTGAATGACATGAAAACATGAGTGGTGTAATTAGAATGAGCTAACCCCAATCACCTACATGATGATAAAACACTTGCCACATATGAAAAATTTTTAAGATTGAAATAAATCCCAATTATAACTATAGTAATTATGTAAATAATCTAGAGTAATTACATGGAGAAGCATGAAATATGAGGTCTAAAATGTTTTTTTACTCAATCAAAAAATATGGAGTTGTCAATTGAGGAAGTTATTCTTATTGATATTATTAAATACAAACATTTTATGTTTTTATCTCATTTTGGGCCATGCATTTCAAAAGAATCATTGAAAGGTTTTTTTATAGCTCAATAAAATTTCCTAATAGATAAGTTTAGATTAAATATCAAATCCTCTTATCTAATAATGTCAGTAGAAATAAGTATGCTAAAACTAGAAGGAGAATCCTTCTGCCAATTCTCAACATACATTGATATAATAAGTTATATTAATATGCACAAGTTAGCATACCCATAAATCATTATAATTAAATAAAATCAAATTAATCACAATGATATGAATTAATTAAAAAATGAGGGGTTCAAGAGGTAAATATACCTAAAGAGATAATATCCACACTAGAAATAATACAAAATAAGTTAAAATAAATACTTAAGAGGATAAAACTAAATAAATGAGATTCTACTAATGTTAGATCAATACACTTATCACATAAACTAGAAAAAAATGCATCCAATAGAATTTTATCATACATAGATGAGATTATTGTCAAACTTTGGCTAACCTCTCATCACCTTTAAAATAGGGAGATAGAGAAATTAAAACCATGAATGGATTTTATGCTTTATCTAAAAGAAAGGAGAAGTCAAATATGAGAATTGGAAAAATAAAATGATCTTTTAAGGTGTATGATGTTCGACACCTTGGTTATGTTTTGAATGTACATTATAGTATAAGAGACTACCTCACACTCTTAGTATGTAGGATGTACTTTATTTTGATTCAAATACAAGTTATTCATAACTAACCCTTACAAGATTTGAAATTTTTACTTTTATTTTAAGATCACAAGTTCTTCACTATTAGGCAAAGAGAATCAATTGTTAATATAGTGCCCTAATTATGAACAATTGACAAAAATAATTCAATGCCACTTCTATATATGTACAGTATACATAGTTTATACATTCTTTAGACTAAACAAATTTGTAGTTAAATGAAAAATGTCTTACAACACCATGGATAAATATTTGATAAGATATAAGTTTTATGTAGTATCATTCATGAGTTGGAAAGAAAAACTAAAGTATGAAAATGTGTTGGTATTATTTTCATAATATCATACTTATGCAGTATAATTTTAGTAATTTTTTTCCTATTTATACTTTTATATATGTGAAATAATATATTTATATGTAATGTGAGAGCATAAATTGCACAATCCATTAATTTTGATCCAGGTATATGTTTGAGCCTCCTTTTTTAATAACAAAGATCTTAATAGATTCATGCAGTTCTAAACTCTGATAGTTGGTTAGAATCATTTTCAACACATTTTATGGGGAAAAAAAATCAACTAAAGGCATAGAAATAGACTTTATGTTTTTTTTCACTAATATTAAAATTGTCTAGATTTAGATTTTTTGTAATTGGTCATGAACTTGTAGCTTAATTTCAATCTCGAACATATTTTAGATAAGTATAATTATAAGGGGTATCTATAATTCCATCTAAGCTTGCATGTGGAAATTAGTAAAAGAACTTAAGGTTTGAATATTACTAAAAATAAAAATTTTACTTATTCTAGAATTAACATTTCTTTTAAGAAGACTAAAAATAAAAACATAAGTTAATTCTAAGATTATATTTATTATATTAGTTTTTTAAATATATAATAAATTTATAATAATGGATAACTATTTTTATTTTAAAAGAAAAATGAAAAAATTAATTTGCTTTTGCTACTAATTTTTTCTTGTAATTTTAATATGTGTTTTTGAATTGATGGACACTTGATGCCATCAATCCATTGATCATAAAATAAAAATAATACAAAAAAATAAGTAATAAAATTAAATATACATTGCAAATTAAATCAATCATAATTCAAGAGATGGTTATTTATGAACGTAAGATATAGTTAAATAAACTTATAGGGTGTTAATGTTTTCAAAACATTATAACCATCGTGAAGGAGGAACATGGACTTAATAATAAAAAAATGCTACAAAAAAATTAATAACTTATAATGCTACGGCATTCAACAAATAGAAAAAATATGATTATATATTTCATCTTCTTTATTTATCTTCATTACTTTATGATCTTGATTGATATGAAATACTTAAAAATAAATGTTTCCCCATTACAATTATTAAATTCCAACATCAAGTTTTATAATTTTTAATGAGGGTTGAAAAATTATGATTTACAAAACTCCCCCTTATTTATACCACTAGTTATTACCATATCTATTACTCCTAATTTCTTTTATCAAAAAATTAATGTTATGCTTTGATAGTGCCTTCATGATGATTTCTACTAATTGATCTTTAGATCTAAAAAATGCTAAATTAATTTCACCATCTTCAACCAATTCTCTTATAAAATGATAGTGAATATAAATATGATTGATTCATCCATGGAACACTTGATTCTTTGTTAAGGATATAGAAAATATGGCATCATAATATATTGGTGTGCCATCTCTTTGTTTCTTATTCAGATAAACTAGAATTATCCTTATTAAAATAGATTTACATGTTCCTACATTTTTTATAATATACTTTGTTTGTATTGTAGAATGAGAAAAAATGGCTTGGATGCTGATGAAATGTCTCCTAAACACATGTGAAAAACATATCGTGATTCTCTTTCCCTACCACATACACTACATTTCTAATAATTAGTTGTATAGCTAGCTAAATCAAAATTAAATGGTGTAATATAGAGGATGCCATAGTTCTTTATTTCATCGACATACATCAAAATTATCTTACATGTTTTACAATGTGTATCCTTCATTATCTCCATGAATATATAAATCAAAATTAATGCATACACTCGGTCAGGCCTACATGTTGTCTAATACATGAGACTACGTAACATGTTTTTATATAATATTTATTTCTCCTCAGTGTTGTTGTCTTCTTTACTCAATTTGAGACATGTAGTAGTTATTTTTGGCATAAGTGTTTTGTTCAACATTTTGAAGCTCTTCAATATTTTTGAAGCATATTTGTACTGAGAGATGAAAATGCCATGAACCATATACCATACTTCCATACCAATGAAGTACCTTAACAAACCCAAGTCTATCATTTCAAATTCCATTTTCATTGCTTCTTTGAAATCAATAATAAAATCATCATCATTCACTATGAATATTAGATCATCTACATATAACACAATAATTAAATTCTTACCATGGATTTCCTTATTTTAAAGTATGGGATCACCATTTCTTTTTATGAATCCATTAGTGTTAAAGTACAAACAAATTTTATTATACCAACACCATGGTGATTGCTTAAGCCCATAGAGTGCTTTCTTGAGCATATAAACCTTGTTTTATTGTATTGGGACTTCATATCTAGGTGGTTGATTGACATAGCATTCTGATTTGAGTAATCTATTTATGAAGGTATACTTCTCATCCATTTGATATACGTTCCACTTGTTCTAGGTAGTTATTTATAATACAACTCATAGGTTTTCATTCATGTAACAAGAGCATATGTCTCATCATATTATATACCAAGTTGTTATTTTTATCCCTTGACAACCATAATTTTTTTGTATCTATAGTTTCTTCCTTTTGTTATGCTCTTTTCCTTGTAGACCCACTTCACTCCAATCACTTTTTTTACACTTTGGTAAATTACCTAATTCCCATGTATTTTTTTTCTTTCTATTGCATCTATTTATTCATCCATGGCCTTATACCATTTATCTTATTTTACTTACTCTTCAAAAAATATGTAGGCTCATCTTAAGAAAATAAATCAAAATTCAAGTTAGGATTATCATACCTTGAATCATCATGCATCTCACTTAAGATCCTTGTCTTTCTAGGCATAAGAGAGGCAAGAGATGGAAATGAATTTTTACATGAGTTCTTTGGCTAAGGATTATGTTGTGAAGTTGATGTAGATATATATTAATCATGTTAATCTATGACTCATTCAACTTCATTGTATTCATTTTCATCTTATATATCATCGATGGATACTATTACAAAGATAACCAAGGAAATGTCAATAGTGCCATTTGATTATTCATTATTAATGAATTTAAAATATTTGAATTTCTATATTTATATTAATAACATTGAAAGAGGTGTGATCTTCCAAACATCCCCTATCGAGCTTATTTTCACATTTTTTACAAGTCTAAGTTATCTTTTGGGCCAAAAATGGCTTCTTTTTTTATTTTTATTCATTATAAAAGATTAAGAGAATTTATATCCAACATAAAAACATGTTTTAATACATGGGTAAGCTCATATCATATTATAAATTTGAATGACTCCCCATTTGACCTTGGCCTAAACATTGTTCAACATACCTGAGTTGGATTTTAGCTCAAAACATGACCTCCTTGTGCTTTATCTATATTCCAAAAGATTATTCACATATAAATTCACCCTATAAATATGTTACAAATTATTAGAGATATTATCTCATGCTAAAAATGGTTTTGACCTATCATTTGGGCACTAGGCCAAAACTTGTCTAGTAGGCTTACCTACAAATCTAACCTCCTAAGCCACTATGTTGCATTTATTCCATTTTTATTTAGTTTATAATGTTTATCTATATTATATATTTCTTTAAAAATACTATTTAAAGGTATAAACATATCCTAGTTTACCCATTCCCCCATTCTTCCCAAGGTTATAGGTTTCATGCACAAAGAGAGTGCCCTCTATTTGAGATGAACAAAGGGAAATTCCCTATCTCTCCAAAGAAATGTGAATATTGTATAGGCATAACCAAGTTTTTAGTATGTTATACACCAAAAATAAACCATTGACTATGTTATTTGACCTCTCAAATGTACTACAAACTCAAGAGAGACTTCTAAGCAAAGGACCATGTATATGATCATCAGAAAATGACTGTGTATTTCAATTTAAAACCATTTTATTTACATGGTTTGTGTTTTATGATAGTGTATAGTGATATAAATACAACAACGAAATTTTTTAAATTCATTTCATCATCTAAATCTTCTACATGCTACTTTATTCACTTGACTAATCAAGACTATGTGTCCCTTCTTAACTGATTTCCTATTTGCCTCCCTCAAGAATGACCCCTGTAGGTATTAATTTTTTAAATTATGGTTTATAAAAAATGTATAATATTCCATGGAGTTATCCAAGATGAATTTCATATATTATCTTAGCCACCTTAGACCTTAGGCTCTTAAAACAAAGTGTATCTCTTGATTGTGTCTCTCATGGTTGGGCATTATTCCTATAGGGGATGCTTGATGGATTTAGGCTTGAGAAAATATCTAGAATTATTATTGAAGCTTCCATGGTGGTTTATAAATTTTTGAGTTCCTTATTCATCTTAATTTCATGCAACATAAACACTTAGATGCCATGCTTCATGACATTGTCTGCATACAGGGGAGTAAAATAGATACTACTGAGACAAAAGAAACTTGTAGGTGTGATTTCACCTTGGGATACATGTCATATTATTTTAATAATGCTTGATATTTTTTTAGTCATTTGTAAACCTATTAAAAAGGATAGTGTGTGTCACATTTCCCTTCTTAAATCCTTGGTCGTCACTTTAACTCCTTGCCTCAGTTTACTGTCACTTATAGTTAACTAAGACTAAATTTGTATGGCTTTTGGACCCTGTAGGTATGGATTAAACATTATAAAATGAAACATGTTATTATGTAGAACATCTTAGATCTTATTCCAACCTTTCCTATCAAATGTTTATGTCATAGGTTCATATCTTACAAGTTCACTTTAAAGGCTCTAAGTGTACCTATAAGAAGGTTGTAGGTGGCCTTTACTAAGAGCCATAAACTTGTAGATGATCATCTGATCATTATATTTAACTTTAGGCCTCTTCCTAATCATTCATATTATTTTTCAAACATATTATGACTCTTCCAACATGAAAATATTCTTGGCATTGACATCTTGGGAAGTGGGGCTCCTTTGAGGTTCAAAATCCTATAGATATAATTGAAGGAAATTAGTGAATAATTTGGAAAGTTTAAGCCTTTTAACAACTAACCTCTACTAGTCATTTCCCCTTAAAATTTTGAATATATTTTTCTCTATGTAGAGGTTACTAGATGATAGCATTAGGATGCATTTAATACATTGGAAAACTTTTTGAATAGCCTCCACAAAAATGTCTTAGGCCTTTATTTTTCATTTACTTTTGTAAATAAAATCCCATCTTATCTATCCAATTATCAATTCACACATGTGTGTCATGATCTCCTTAATATCTAGGTCTCCAAGAAAAGGTTCCTCATTCTTCAATTCCCCATGTGACACCTCATTGTACTATCAAGGACCACTTATAGGTAGCTATTTCATTGTATACAGGTAGTAAGGTGTAAACATGAATAATATGCATTGTAACTTTCTTTGAATGGGTTGTATATAGATTTAAAACATATAAATTCAATCTTCACATCTCAAATGATGTAAAACTAGTGTCAACACATCCTATTCAATGTGAATTTTCTCCTTCATGACACCTGCACATTTTCATTAATGGCAGCCTGAATGTTAAGTTGCATGTGACAGCACCTTCATGGGGTGTTTGCCTTATAGAATGAAATTTAATGAGGATGGGACCAATAATACATTTAATACATTGAAACAAATCTATCAAAACCCTATAATCATGATCAAAACATGAATATTTAGCAACTAGAAGAAAAGTTACTTGTAACAGAAAATGGTGTTTCTATTACAACTTTGATGTACTTGACTAATCCAAAAAATTTTAAACATGAAATTAGTAATGGGAATCATTAGATAAGGAATAAAATATTATTTGGATCCAACATGACCAACTTTATTGTATAAAATTGTCAAAATTGGAATAAATCCTATAGGGTGTATGAAACAACATGCAACAAAACATAGTCCATTTCATGAGGATGGTTCATGAATCATAGTAGATAATTTTTATAAATATTTTAATGTAAATTAATGTATTTGAGTTTACTTTCACTTTCCCAAGGCATTTGATCTGAAACATCCCCTACTATCTTTACTAAATACAAACCTAAAGACTAGTTATGTGTGCCTAATAATGTGAAAAAGGAGTAGAATGGTTTTGGGCCAAAAAATTAACTTCTAGAGAACTTAAACTGAGATTAAATAATCTTAAATCACATTATATGATATTATCCCACATGGAACACTACCCCATGGGCCGTATAATTACCAAACTCAACTTTTTTCTCAAGAAAATTGTTCTTTCTTCTGAAGCACCTGCCACTTTCAGTTAGTAATAGTTGATTAAGACATGTTAGGACACATGGAATGTTTCATAACATTTTTTAACCTTCAAACTTCCTAATAAATCTGTATAAGTCATTAAATTCCCCTTTTTGACCACAAAATGACCCAAAATGACTAAAAGGACTAAAATGACTAAGAACCAAAGCTAGTATAACATTAAATGTCATGCATTAGCCTATAAAACACCTTTTAGTATCTATATTAGATCCATAAAACACCTAAATGTTAATTATTTATCTATAGGGGTCCCAATTTGATGTAAAAGTCAATTTTGGTCAACAAATTGCTGACTCATAGGGGTGGTATGCCTACTATAATAACTTGTCCAATAGCATTATTAATCCATTAGGAATAGGGAGTAATATGAAGTCTAAACAAATTAATTATACCTTTTACTATAGGATTTGATCAATATAATACCATTTGATTACCTCAAACACACAAAATAAAATACACACACTAAAGTAAGTAATAACACTAACAAGACACAAACATATGGGCTCAAGGCACTTAGGGGAATTAGAGGACAAACTAATATGCATAGCTAAGAACTAATCATACATCCTTTCCAAGATAAAAAGGAAAGTTTCTTGAATAATCCTCTTAATGAGATGGATGATAGTGCCAAGCATGTTCCTCCTTGAATTGGATGCTTTGTAGATAAGACCTAATCCTTGGCACGTTACATAACCTGATCTCACGTAGATCATCTCCAAATAGATCTCCAATGAATATATATTACTCTTGAACATGTTCGCATACTTTGTACTGCTGCCCACTCTTCATCTCATGGTCAATTTGTATCTTCTTGGTAGGCATGGCTTCAAGAGGATTCGTCTCTTGTTCCTTAGAAGATTGAGGCCAATATGAGCTTGTTCCATCCTTCAAGAGCTGATGTGTTTCTCCTAACTCATTAAAAGTATGGTATCTAGTTTTTATGATTTTAAACATGTCATCATGAGATGCATATGCCTCTTGAAAGGTTATTTTTGAAAGATTATGTTTACATACTCACTTGTATACCAAGGTTAGCTTCTTCATTATTTAAGAGATCATAGCCCACTTGAAGAGGAGTATAACATATTATAATTATTTAAAATAATTTATTTTAATGTTCATTATGAACTTGTTCTTCCCCATTTATAACGTGTTGGACAATGCCATCTTTCTCATCTATGACATGTTAGACAATGTCATCTTACTCATCATCACTTATAATCAGCTCTAATGAAATATTATACCCCTTAAGAGATTCAAACTAATTACAATTTTTAAAAAATTTATACCATAATCCCTCATCCTCCTCTTTATAATCCAAAAAAACTTCATCCAATACCTCTTCTTTGATATAAGGAAGGCACTCTTCATTATCAACCAAAAAAGAAAACTCAAAACATGGACTCACCTCTTATTCAACACTTAGAACCTCTTGAGGACTCTCAAATTATGTCTTAGTTGTCATAATCTGATCTTATATCTCAAGGGCTGTAAAATCTTCCATCTCTTTCTTCTTCTTTGTGATTCCAAGACTAGGCATTTTGAAGTCATGTGACTTAGTCCAATGAGGCTACCAAGGAGCTAAACTTTTTTCAAGAAAGAGTTTTAATGTTTTATCAACTATCTAATCCTCCTTAGGTTTCCATACCAAAGGTACATAATGGAAAAGGGTGATGGCGTTAGGACAAGATGAACTAGTTTGTGTAGGTGGAACATAGAACTCAAAATCATATTGAGAGTGAAGTGTAAGGGATTATTTTGGAAGCTATTTAGGAAGGGGAGGAAAACATTGGGATTAAATGGCTTGGTTTTCTTTCGTACATTTGAAAATCACTTCATTTTAATCTGATTTGGCTTGAGCATTATATTTATGAAGGTTACATGGGGTGTGCTTAGTAATAGGATCTTCTTTTGGGTCTAAACCTTCCATCACACCTTGACTTAGAAATTTCATCTTTGACTCTAACTCTTCAATTTGATTAGGTAGGTTCTCTTGTAAAAATATTTCTTTAATTTCATAAGAGTCTTCATGAGGTGGAGTATAATAGGGTTGACTTGGAAGATAAGAAGTCTTTTGAGGAAGGGTGGTAAGGACTTGCAAACGATTAACTTCATTCTCAACTTCACACTCCTTAACAATCCTTTTATCCTATTTCTTTCCCCATGATTCCACTATATTACTCTAGATTATGATGATAGACTTATAATTCTTTTCTTGAGGTGGTGATGAAATTTTAGGAGTGGATGAACTGTTCAAGGAACTTGGAATCTCCTTAGGCTTGATTTTCTCCACCTTGTCTCCAACTTGTAATCTCATAGCTAGAGGTTTTTTTTATTAAGATGGGAATGAAATGTGAGAGGGAAATCAAGGCTTGAATTCCACTTCCTTTACTACTAAAATAGACTGAATCATATGCTTATTATATAACTCACTCTACCTATCAATATTATCTTCAAAAATAAGGATTCTATTTTCAACTCTCTATTCCAATTGATTGGCAAAAGTATGACTTTTATATCCTTTATTTGGCTCATGAGTAGGGATCAAATATGGATGATATGAAACTCATGGAAGTGGATATGAAGGATGAAAGGTTTAGTGAGATTGCCTTTAATGAACTATTAGTCTATCCTCTAAGGAATAAACTAGGCCACTCACATCCACCAACTCTTAGTAGACAACCCATCAACTCATCCAGCATCATTAGTAAGAGTTGATTTTCCTCCTTGATAGTTAAAACAATTGGATCATATGTCATGAGAAAATTATTAATGATATTTTAAATGATATTATAGTCTTCTATAGTTTTACCAATATTTATTAATTGATTGGTTAAACTAGAGTCTCTAGTATGAAATTTATAAATAGATTCACTATAATTAATTGTAAATGTTTCAAAGTCTCTACTAAGAAATTTGTCATATCATTTCCAAAACATCAAAATATATAGGCATCTATGTGAATTTAGTTAATTATTGAGATGGTCAACTTTATCAAACTATTTATTATGCATAATTGGTTGGGTTGATAGAACAGGGAAACTTGGACTTCAATGTGAACACATTCTTATTAGTTATTTGGTTGTTTACTAAATGTCTCAATTTGGTCATCCTTTCCTAGAAGCAAAATAATTGGAAGATTAGTGTTAAATTTTGAAATTTTTACTCGCAACTTGAATTTAGACTTAAAGCTAGTTAATTTAAGTGGAGAAATAGCAATGTAAGGTTGTATAAAGTTTTATGAGCATTTTAAACACCTTAATTATTATTATGACCACATAAATAGACCCCCATAGCATGAGAAAGGTCTTTAGGAAGTTTATAATATGACAACATGTAGTCTGTAATTAGAAATTTATACCTAGTCAATGTTCTAAGGGTTTATCTTGGGTTTTGAAGCCTTTGGAGGGTATTTTGATCCATCTACACCACCTAAGATAATCCATCATATCACCCTTTTTCATGAGCAAACATGAGAAATACCCTCTATTTTATCTCAGATAGACGACATGCCCTAAGGGTGAAAATTTGTAGGTTTTGAGGAAAGGAGATAAGAAGGTGAGCTAGAAGCTATGGAAATCTTACAACAAGATGTCATGAATTGTGATAGACCTAGAAAAATATGAGAAAGGATACATGGGTGATTGAAACATATCAAGGTGGTCTGATCCCGCATTAGAGCACACAAAACTATTAGGTCTCATCTAGGTCTGAAGCCAAAGGAGGTAAACTTCATTCCAAGGGCTAGAAGAACATTCAAAACCCTAAGAACAAGTTTATAGGGAGATATAAGGCATGTTCAATCTTTTGGAATGCATAAGAAATCACAGGTAAGCCATTTCTTGTCCTAAACCAACTCAAGATTGAACAAAATTATCAATAAAATTTGAGTAGTCAAATTTGAAAGCTCACACCTACTTCGAGGCTTTTCATAATACTCTAAGGAGTTTGGGAATGATGAAGGAAGACCTGGACATTATTTTTGTCAAATTTATTTGTAAATTCAATGTTAGACCTGTATGAACAATCTTTACAGGGAAAATGTACTCTAAACCCTTTAAACCCCCTGTAAGTGACCCAATTTGGAAAATGAAGGATAAGGACCATCTACATGAATTAAAATGGTTTATGATATGATTTAAGGTTGTAGAGGATTACCCAAGGCCCCTCCACATCAAAATTTGTTATACCTGACTTGTATGAACATAATGGAAATTTCCTTTTCTTGACTATTTTTGGTATTGTGCATGTATGCATGGGTTTGAAAGTATGCAATCAAATTTGGGAGAGGGTTTGTAACTTTAACTAAATCAACATTCTTATTCATGCTTTAACTAATATCACAACTATCTTTTCAAGTACCTTAATCTCAACCAATGAAAATTGGTAGAGTAAGCAAGCTAGTAAGAGAGTAAAAACTTCAATTGGGATGCATTTCAAGGTATAATTGAGGAATATAATTCCATTATGGATCCTAATAGGCATCATACATTCCTATTTATGTCTAAAATTTCAAAAATAAAGACTAGTTTTGGTGTCATGTGTGAAGGTTGAGTGAAAGAGGAGTTAATTGGACTATAGGAAATGATAACTCTTATGTAGAAGAATATTATTAATTAGGGATGAAACCAATGAATTTATGATCATGTATTCAACCCCTACCTCTCATTTAAACCATCACATATATCTATGTTATACTTTAGGACATTTAAAGAAGGCCAAATGATGAAGGTATTTTTCTGAGTAAGAAATTAAGTAATTTTATACCACATTTTAGGAGTTTAATGTTTTTAGATACATTTGTCCAAGTAATATTTCATGGTATATTTTATATTCCTCTCTCCTACATGTGTAACTAATTTTATCATCATGATATCTGTTCTAGTGAATCTTGGACTTCATTTTCTTCTCCTCTCTCTCAAATGCTATAAGTAGTAGCCATTTTAGCTCTTATAGACTAATACCACTCCATGCATGGTGAAGACCTACTGGAATGAGATTATATTTTGCCTTTAAATGATAAATGCAATTATATTTTTAATTCCATGAACACTTGTCTAAATGTTCAAAGTGATGTATGGTGAAGTTAGTGATAATCATCTATCCTTCCTTTCCTTGTCCTTTCATGTTTTTAGAAGAGTTCCTATTTTGTACATCATATAAAGTGTATCTAGGTTGTTAGGCTCCTTTCAAATGTATAATTATCCTTAAAGTTTGAAATATACCATTTTTTTCACTTTCCTTGTGTTGTATCATGCATATGACCTCTATGTTTAAAAACTTATGTTAGAATCTTTTAGGACTTGGACGCTAGTTTGTATGTCTTGTTTCATTTTGATATAAGTATGTTGTTCTTGTGGTAATATTCTTAGTGTATCACCGCCTTAGAATAATTTAATTAATGAAAAATTCTATCTCTTTTCCCATAATCAACTAGTTAAGCAGGTGATAAATAATTTAAGAAATATTTAGGGAGCTAGCCCTTGAATAGAGAAGTCTATTTCTACTATAAGTACATCTACATACCTAGAAGTATTCCCATGTTTCCAAAATTTTGAGGAGGATTGAACACCCTCATCTAGGATTAAAAAATTTGTGATAAAAATTAGCAATTTGATTAGGCAAAATGGTTGAACCAATTTCCCTTTTTATGATATTATTAAATATCTATTTTTTCATATTATTTCCCTTACTAGGTTATGCCAAATTGTGTGGCTGGAGTATGTTGCCAAATTGTATGGCTAGAATATGTTTCTAAATTAAATGGATGGAATATGTTTCCAAATTGAATGGTTGGAATTCTATACCAAAGTGAATGGCTAGAATATATTTCTAAATTATATGTCTAGAATTTGTTGTTAAATTGATTGACTGGATCATGTTCTTAAATTGTATGGCTAAAATTTGTTTCCAAATTATATGGCTTCAATTTTTTTGCTAAATTTTCTAAATAGGATCAATGTGAAATGTATGATGAAAATCCTCAATAGAGGATGGATGGAATTTTTTTCTTAAATTTCTTCAAAGATGATGTATGTGACATGTTTGATAAAATTATTCAATAGAGGATGGATAAAATCTATATGTTAAATCACCTAAAAAATATATATATGTGAATTTTTGGCATATATGATGTTTATTGGATGTAAGTTATGTTTTTTAATAAGTGTTGGATTGAATTAAATAAGATCTTTTTATAGATGTATTCTTGAAATTGAAAGTTTTGATAAAAAAAAAATATATTTTAAAATAATTAATTTCCTCGTTGAATCCCATATTGGGAAAAGCTTAATAGTTTTCACTTATTTTGAATCATTTTAATGATTAATCTTTTTTTCATTGTTTTATCAAATGGGTGGTTGCTCTAATTGTTACCCCTCGTGATCTTGGTAAGATTATCATGTGATGTATTTATTTTGAAAGCTCAACCTTGTGAATTTATTTTTGGGGTTTTCCTCTTCTTTTATTTGGTGTTTGCATACTTTTATTAATCTTAAAAAGAGATGTAACCATTTTTGTAATCCTCTTATGTTTGCAAAATTAGTGTCAATCATCTCGAAGAACATCATTCAATAAATAAATAAACCATTAATTGTTAACAAAAATGAGTTAGAACGTATTATTTTACCATATGGGAAATAGAAGTAATAATTATATTAATTCTCCCTACAATGAATGACTATTTGTGGCACAATTTATAGGAGGTGGTTTTAGAATAAAACTACATTTCTAGATTTTAACTAGATGCAAGTTATCATCGAAAGAGACTTGTTTTTTCAAGTGGATTTCTAATTTTATCAAAACTAAATTAGTTATTTGACTCTTCATAAATTTATATTTCATGAGAGATCATTTTATTATTTCTAATGGATCATTTCATATTTTTGGTAACTCTGTTTTTTCATTTACATTGTTTTTTATGCAAATCAGCTCAGAGTAGCCTAGAAGTTAATGGTTTAAGAATATCTAGCTCACAATTTTTTTACTAATAATACTTTATACTTAAATATTAATCTTAAAAGTATTTATATCAATAATGGAGGAAACCATCCACCTTATGGACTTGATATTTGGATCCTATTTTTGGGATGATTCTCTAGTAGAATTGTTCCTTGTTAGCCTATTGAGTGTAAAGGCACTTAGAATTATTCTGACCTAACAAATCAAAGATATAGTGGTTTTGTTATTTTTTTATTGTATTATGTTTTGATTGGTAAGGATGGAATATTTAAATTACATTATTTTATTTGTATCCTTACAACATAAGAATTGGGTTTGAATAACCAAGTGTTCTATGAAACTATAATGATTAGTATGTTAATTGCTTATATATGTGATGAGTGTATTATTTTTGTGTGAATAATTCTTTTAAGTTTACTAAGAGATACATATATTAAGTGAAGATGTGGATCATGGAATGGTATTAACTATATATCTAAGATATGCAAGTATGTGTTCAGATAGCACAAATTACTTTATTATTAAAAATTAAAATTTTCATGATGTTGTTTAAATTTAGGTGCCAAACTATTTAGTAGGAAGGATGACTTGTTCAGCATTGTGATCACCATTTATGTTAACATTCTCAGTATAGGTTTAAAGTCAAAATAAATTAGTAAGGGATAAACATTTATGATTCCCAATTACTTAACTTTGTTTACAAACTATGCTTAGAGTGATCTTTTCTTCATGGGAAACTGTTAGACACACATTAGGATTGATACAATGCATCATTATTATAAGAATTACCTTCTTAGTTTAAATTATGTGTTATGGGTTGTATTTTTTTTTGCCTATTTAAATGAATTTAACTCATTTAAAGAGTATTTGTATAATAAGTTCTTTTAAACTGTAAAGGTGTCATGTTGGTACTATTATTTATTATAAGAAAGGAATCTATGTAGACATGTAAAATTATATCTTGACTAATATCAAAGTGAAAATATATAAGAACATTTTAATATTAGTCATAATTTATGATGATTACCCATTTTTTTTAAATTATTATTATTATTATTATTATTATTATTATTATTATTATTATTATTATTATTATTATTATTATTATTATTATTATTATTATTATTATTATTATTACTACTACTACTACTACTACTACTACTACTACTACTACTATTGTTGTTGTTGTTGTTGTTGTAAAGGCCATGAGGTCCTTTTTGTGATAACTTACATACTATGTATGTGTGATTTAAGGAATGGTTCTCTATTGTTAAATTGGTGTCTTTATCAAACTATATCATTCTCCTATTTTTTATAAGAGACATTTTGTCTCAAATATATTTTATAAGTTCCCTTATCTCAATAAAAAAAGGTTACCTATTAATCCTATGTGCACCAATAAGTAAAGAATGACTTAATCTAATTTGAGAAAGTTCTTGAAGCCTTGTAAAGATTAAAAGGTAATATCAACCTCTTTACCTTGACTAATGCTTCACCACTCTAATTAGGAAGAAAGTTTAAATAACCCTTGTATAAGGTTTGAATACATTCATGGGAAACTTTTTAGGCTTAATATGTTTAATAATCCTATAGATTGATCTATGATCTATGATAGAAAAATTTCCTTATTATTCTCTTAAGTATTTTTTGGTAGTTTAGTGAAATGATATTGATAATATTACGTAAGGGATTTTATTCCTTATTTGCTTAAAATTCTCAATATTTGCTAACTAATGTATCTTAGTAACCAATTTATGTGCTTAAACTAAGTTACTCAAATATGGGTTATTTTAATAAGATGGTAGATGAATGTACAAGAATGGATCATTCCTTCAATTTACTTAAGCAAATATCATTGAAAGGGAATAGTATTTTATAAGTGATTTCTCATAGTTAATTTAAATTTATATTAGTCTTGGAAATTTCCATTAAAGTACACTATTGGAATTTGTGTAATTCTAGAACAAAATGAGAAAGAACACTTGTTTTAAAAAATAAATTGTGGGTTGATCTGGGTTCATTTCGCAATTAGAATTTGAATAATTTTACCTTATAACTAATTATGTAGGATTTTTTTAGGGATATATGATGCCTACTTTAAGTAATTGGTTACTGTAATTCTTAGATATATGGCTTCTATCATTACTATCTGAATTAGATTTAAATCTTTTGCATCCTTTCTCTTACTTTCATTTATCTCAATATTTTATGTATTTGTCAATGCATTATAGGTAGCTTGATCAGTCAAATATATTAATCTAGTGACCACACACTCTCACAAATCATTTGTTACCATTATCATCTCTATCTTCTTTTCCTAGATGTCATAATGTTTCTAGTCAAATGTTGGAGGATGCTACCAAATTTTTCCATCTAATCTAACTAGGATATGCTTGAATCAAAGGCTAAAACCTTGGATTTATTTTCTCTAAATTGTTGTCTTTAAAAGTATTATGTTTAACTTTTCAAATCAAAAGATTCCTGGTTCAAATATATTAACCTAATGGAAGTTGAAGGAGGCCATCCATGTTCAATTTTTATGTTGTAGCAAATGAATACAAACATAAAATAATTCCAGTACAAAACTTCCCTTTTTATTTATTTATATAGTTACTCTTGGCTAGAAATATTTTACTTTCTCTTTCTCCCATGATCTACATGTAGTTATTTTTTGAATGATATCCCTTTTGAATATTCAAAATATTTCATATAATGCTTTACTTTTTATAGCTATAGTTATCCTGATCCACTACACTTCCTTTATTATTGTTGACTATGTCTTACTCTCTCAATGCTATGGCTAAGACCCATGATATTTTTACTTGGGTGTGTTTTTAAGTAGTCATGATATCTCCTTAACCTATCTAGAAACTCTCTTCTCCAAATTATTGCCTACTCTTTCTCAAACATTAGCTTTTACTCTCTCCTATACTGGCCTCTAATTTTGGTGTTGAATGTTATTGAATGGGTGGTGATTCATTCAATATTGATTTAAGTCACCAATTATCTCATCTTATTTTTTACTTAATTCACTTTCTTTAGATTCTACTAGACTATGTGAAAGCATATCAAGAATCCTTTCTCAACCTTAACTCTCCTTTGATCTTCTAGCAATGATACCAAAATATTAAATGCTAAACAATAATAATATACAATTACTACAACCAAAAAGTATGTGAATCATTACTCTTTCTCTACGATAAGTTTGTTTACATAGTATGTGAATCATTGTTTGAATATTTTATACAATATTTGACAAATTATAGGATTGTATTTAGATAAACTTACTAGTCAATAGACTCAAGAAATGACTCATCATATTTGAGTTGATATCGAGAGCTAGGAAACCTAAAGAGCATCTGTAAACTTGTTGGGAGCCAATTTGAAGGAAGCCCCACTCTCCATATTAGCATCTTAAAAAGAAACCCATTCTATTTTTTAACCTTATTATAACAAGAAAGAAAACAATAATAAAAAGGAGAATCTAATTCATAGTGAAGAATAAAGAAATTAAAAAAAATATTACATCAATCAATTTACTTGTAAATTTTATGTTTTCACTCCATTGTAACCTTACAATAGTGATATTTTTCACTTTTCATTTTTCTCACTATTAGTGCTAGGGCTTGATTCCAAAAAATTCGACAATAATTTATTTTAAAAAACCAAAAAAAATGTATAAAAATTGAGATAAATAAACAACTATAGACATGCAGTGAGAGAAATACAGTTGGTCTAGGTAGGTCTCAAATGAGTGACCTTTAGTTGTCTTAGTATATCATTTTTTTTTCAGCTATTATTTAATAGGGTTTAAGATAAGTAATGCCTAGGTATCAGATAAATTAAAAAATATGATGAAACCATCCTCTATCTTTAAACCCAAAAACATGAAATGATGTGGATATCAAGTCTTGCACCTTGTCATTTTTTCTCCTTTAATCTCTAAAAATTAGGTTCTTGTTTGATTGGGTATAACCTACTGACCTTAAACTATATCAAAAATAGATTTTCAACCAAAAAATAATCAATGAGAATTCTTTGTAATCTTAATAATGCTAAATAGAAGAATAACCACATATACAAGGATATCAACCATTCCTACATTGTACATAAACTACACAATAGATTTAACATACATTACACTTTTTCCATCCATATTTCACACTCTAATTTCATCAATGCCCAAAAAATGAAGAATAATTTTTTACTTCTTTTCATAGAAAATTTATAGCTCATACTTGGTATTTACTTCAAAACTGTAAAAACATCAATAATCCACATGTCCCTTCCAATGATATGCAATAGATGTCTTGGCCACATGATTAATGTATTAGGATTTTTATTTGATTGAATATGGACTAATCCATGTTTACAAAATAATCTTTGCTCCTGTATCAAAACATGTAAAAACTTCAATAAGACACATGTCCTTTCTAGTGATATGCAACAGATGTCTTGGCCACATGATTAATATATTAGAATTTTTATTTGATTGAATATGGACTAATCCATGTTTACGAAATAATCTTTACTCTCGTATCAAATTTCTATTTTTTTTAATATTCTTGTTTAATTTTATCAGCTACACTAAGATGGTGAAAGTGCCTATTTAAGTTCCAATCTTTAGATAACATATGTTAAAAATATCATTCCTTTCTTCTTACTTCAAACTCTCAAAAATAAATATTTTTAAAGTTGAACTAAAAATCAAGTAATATTTGTGAATGAAAATAATATAATTATAATTTTATATTATAATATATAATTTGTCATTATTATTTATATTATATATGAAATAAAAATAGATAATATATATTAATATACATTGTTTCAATTTTTTAAAGCTTATAAATATTAATATAAATTAATATTATATTATAATATCAAATATAATATATATTATATAGCACACACACATATTGAAATACAAAATATAATATATATATATATATATATATATATATATATATATATATAAAACACATTAAACTATTAATAATTAATAATATATATTTATATACATTATTTCATTCATTAAAGGTGGTAAATATTATTATAAATTAATATTATAGTATAATATCAATATAACATATATTATATTATATTATATAATGTATTTTAATATATAATATATTGAAATACAAAATATAATATATATAATACATTAAAATATATAATATATTAAAGTAGACAATATTATATATAATATAAAAATGTATTTATTAAAAGTTTCAATTTAAAAAAAATTATTTACTCGTATATAATATATTAAAATATACAATACAATATAATATGTTATAGATAGATAAGGTTCTTAGGTCACTATTAAATAATATATTAAAATATATTTAATTATGTATATGATGCATTCACTATTCATTTAAATATAAATTATGATTTCTAATTTAACTATCTATTTACATGTTTTCCTTCTTTAATTAAAATTAAACTGCATATTTTAATAGATTTCAAACATCATCATCATCATATATATATATATATATATATATATATATATATATATATATATATATATATATATATATATATATATATATATATATATATATATATATATATATATATATATATATGCTATATGAAAAATAAAATATATATTATTAACATATATATTGTTAATAATATGTATTTTCTTATTACATTTTCAAATTCTATATTTGGAATAGGTAAAAATTCCTCCATAACAAAGGATTCTATAAAGAATGTTTGTATCAATTTTCAACATCCAAAACAGTTTCAAAATCCAGACATAGAAAAGGTAAAAATTCCTACATAACAAAAGTTTCTATAAGGAATGTTTGTATCAATTCTTAATATGTATTCGCTACTTTTTTTAAAATGAAATAAATAGAAGTACATAAGAAAATGAAATGAATATACACAAATGATGGTAAATAATATAATTCAGAATTACATTATATATTGTGATTTTGAATTATATTATTTACCATCATTTGTGTATATTCATTTCATTTTCTTATGTACTTCTATTTATTTCATTTAAAAAAAATAGTAGCGAATACATATTAAGAATTGATACAAACATTCCTTATAGAAACTTTTGTTATGTAGGAATTCTTACCTTTTCTACGTCTAGATTTTCAAACTATTTTGGATGCTGAAAATTGATACAAACATTCTTTATAGAATCCTTTGTTATGGAGGAATTTTCACCTATTCCAAATGTAGAATTTGAACCTATTTTGGAAGCCCAAATTTTCCAATTTCTAAATTTGTCTTACATTTTTATGGCCCTGAATTGAATTTTAATTTATTTTGTTCATTGTATTTGAAAAAAATCAATGAATTAATTTCATTCAAGTTTATTTGTCTTGGTATGGTTGAATCATTTTCAAAATTCATTATTTAATAGTTGAATTTTCACATTAGGGATTGCCCACATTATATGATTACACCAATTTTTTTTAACATTAAGAAAAAAACACTTTGACATAAATTACACTTATAATAGTTTACAATAGTTTGCAACTCTGATTCTTGTGTCCAACTATTCAGGTAGGACACAAGGAAGTTAGACATCGTACTGCTAGTGCTTCGTAGACTATAATATGTGTAATGTTTATGGTGTTCTAGTTTGATCATCCTACAAATTAAAAAAAAAACACTTAGAAAATAAAATCATAAATTAAGGTATTTATTATTACATTAAATCACATATGAACTACGTTTAACTAACCTCTAACTTTTCTTGCACCATTAGAGAAACTACTAGTAAATAATGTAACCTCTACTAATGATGTTAGGTTGAGGAATTGAGTCTATGTTGAGAGGAAAATTTGACCTAATGTGTTATATATCAGTGAAATATTGATTGGGAGTGGTCATCATAATGTACCTTGGAATGTCTATTTTCTAATTGTCATTGAGGTTGGACTATAGTTTGCGTATCTAAATCCTTACCTTTTTTTTGTGCTACCACCTCCTTTATTATTTCACCTTACCTCCTTGCTATCAACACACTTTTATAAATTTATTTTTTGATGCAACCTTCTTCCATCACTCTACAATATTTTTGTTCTCGTGTTTGAGCTCAATTCAATCGATCCTTCGGCCCTTCATTTTTTTAGTTTTTTTGTGATTGAGCTCTTTTCCTCCTAAATGTATTTTAGATTTGATAGTATATCTTCTCTAGGTGCATTTAAAAATTTACATGCAAGCTACAAATTCACTTTCTATTACTGTGTTCAAGTGTTTAATGGTGTTTAGCTTCTCTCTTTTGGGATCAATCAGTCTAGTACATGTTGACTTTTTCATGCTCTTGTGGTTTGGTGGTCCTAAAATTTTTATTTCATGTTACAGTTCTATTTTAGGAATCAATTAACAAAATAAAATGTTCCTTATCAAGACCAGGTCATAGATGTTCCATTCCAACACTAGCCCCTTATAAGTTTTATATGTAGCTTAGATTTATGGCATACCTAACCTTGAGTAATTTTTGAAGGTTTGAATGTTACTCATGTTTTAATAATTGATCATTTATTTTAAACATTAGAGGTTGGAGGAGTGAATATCACCTCTATAGTGCCACTTCAATGGTGCTTAATTAGTCTGGTGGTCAAAGTCTTATTTTCCCTAGATACAGTTCTAATTGTATCTAAATCTCATCATAAAATCCATTTTAGTAATGGTTCCTGCTAACACAAATACAAATCAAAAAAGTGTTTTTTAAGAAAAAAATGACTTTTATCCTTTTGTGCTCTAGTGTTTATTAGTTTTTCAAAATAGGGGATGTTTTTGATCTTTTTGTTGCAAATATTTTCTTTCAGTCTTTAACACGTAATGTTCCTAGGGAATGGATTAAATGGCTTCAGCTATGAAGAAAGTAGTCTCTACTTTGGAGAAAGTGGTCTTATAACATAGATATTTTTGCCTAATGAACTTTATGAAGAATATCTATGATAATAAGGGTATACAGATGTTGATACAAACTTTGATCAAAGAATTGTTTGAAGAAAATTCAATAGATATATGAACAAAGAGAAGTTAACTCCACTCATTCCAAACTTAAAATTTAGAGGGTATCACATTATCTTCAAAATAAGGGAGATAAATAGGTCAACCACTCAACAAAAATGATCAAAGTAGGATCTTGTTTGAAGGTGATCCTGACTAGATGTATTATTAACTTGGATCCATAAATTGTGGATAAGGAAGGAACTATATTAGAATCAATGTCACTTATTTAAAATTCAATGGTATTTGGTTATCTCTAGAGGAACTAATAAATTGGGATTCATAAACTTAGAAATTGGATCTCACTTTCTCTTTTTCCTACCTACCCAAAGGTTTCTTTGTTGTCACTTTCTCTAAGAGATAATATATAGTCAAAAGTTTTGGGGCAAGATCTTAGTTTTTGAAAAATGTTGGTTTATCTATATTTAATTGGAAAAAGGGTCTTGACATTGCTAAATTAGATCTTCAAGGCACTCTACATTAGATCAAAGCTTTTGGTCTACATTTAGAATTTTAAAATGGTTATGCCTTGCATCATATTTGAATTGAATTTGGAACCCTACTAGCCATTGATCCTATAACTTTGAAAATATTAGGAGGTGCCTATGCTAGTTTTTATGTTTGACATAAATTTTAAAATAATTTGGTTAAATAGATCAAATTATGGTTGGTGACCACACTTAGTTCCAATGACTTGATTACAATAAGTTAATTTTCATGTTAATGGTTGTTATGCCTAGAATCACTTGTCTACATTTTTTCCCTCATGGCTAAACCTTAGAATCTTTATGCTTTTACCCACCCTAGTGTATTCCTCAAAAATAAGTCTAAAATCTCTAATCCCATCATAATCTCACCCATAAGGTCCCAACCATGGTTATTCCTTCAGATCCATCACATATTGTGGGCATTCCTCATTCTCATGTAGATAATAAAATTATAGTCTTGGCTTCCGCCCCTTATCCTTATCTTTTCTTGTTCAAGTCTAATCCTCTACATATCCCTCATATTTCTTCTAACCCCAAATTCAGATTATTTTTTAAAGCCTTCAAGCTCTGTAGATCATTTACTAATTTATATTACATTCTTCCTACTTTGGATAATCCTACTTTAGGCAATGCAATTAAGGTCAATCATTGTGAGATTAATTGCTTGCATCTCTATCTCAGTAGTTTCCCTCTTATTTTATGGATGACAATCAATGTTATATAGAGGAAGATATTTGAACACCTTATACAAATATTTAAGGGTTTTAACTATAAATGTCTTCTTTATAAAAAAAACTCCAAAGCTATGGGAAAAAAGGAAAAAGACCTAATTTAGCTAATACAAGTTTATACAAATAAGTCTATAAGGTTCTCTTTACAATCCCAAATTCTAAATAAGAGAGAATTTTAAAATAAGGGGGAAGGCACCATCTAAATATAAATTAAGATCTTCTCATGGATTGGTAAGAGGATGTGATGCCCTAAAAAAAGGAAATTTTTCAAGAGATAACTTCATATTTATATATCATATTTAGTTTTATCCAATAAATTAATCCTCCTTAAGCTATGTATCTAAAAAAGTTTTTTAAATTATCAAATATATTTATACCCTTTTCTGTCAGAACTAAGGGATAATTAGGTTGCCTATGTGTCCTCTTTAATAAATATTTAGTTACATAATAAATTGTGGACTTGTAGTGAAACTAAATATGTATTAAAATATCATGTTTCATTGAGAATATGCATTTTTCATCTTTTATGTCTATGCTCCCTCTAACTTAGATGCAAAAAAAAATATGTGGAAATAAATTTCAATTATTTGATCTTTTTTAAAGATACAAAGTTTGTAGCTATTATCGAACTCAATTATATCATTACAAATCTTGAGAAAAGATATGGGATTAAGAGAAATACTAAATCCCAATTAGATTTCATCAAATTTATCACTAAAAATAATCTTTGGGATATTGAACCTAATTTTAGATCCTTCTTTTGGACTAATAGAAGATTTATTTTTGGAAACATTATTAAAAGAAATAATATAATTCAAGTATCCAATCATTGATAAGATAAAAAATAGATCCTTCATTGAAATATTTTAAAATTCTTAGGTTTTGATCATTTTCCTATTTCCATATTTATCAAAGGATATAGTTCTCTAATTGACACACCATTTATATCAAGGTAAAATTTTATGTGTATTTTTAAATAATTCATGAATATTTTGGTTTTATAAATTGGCATTTGTTTATTTTATTGGATGGTGAACAATGTTGAATCACTTAAAATATTTAGATGTAAGTTAGTTTTATAGGTCGAATCTCCTACTATTTAAAATAAATTTCAAACATATAAATATAATTCACTACTCTATCAAAATTCAATATGATCTTACTCTCCATTATATGTAATATATAATCATTTGATTACTGAATTTATAAAGCATATCAACATATCTACCATTCATAGGTTCTTGTGTGGTTTGTTGATATAGTTGTCATTTACTCATGACATTATCACATATCTAACAACATAGATGTTGTATGGTAGTGCAACTCTCATTTGACAGTGTAATTTTTGTAGGATAGTCATGGTGTCATGTAATATCTATGTTTTCAAGCAACACCTATGTCGTCTAAAACCAACAATGTTATCGAGTGAAATAAATTATATTAAGTGACTAAAATCCTATCAAGTGACATTAATATTGTCGAATGATAACAACATTATCAATCAATAACATAGTTATTTATTGATATTAGACTTATCATTTGACATTATGTTTGTCATACGATAGCATTTTTGTAATTTAACATCAAAGGTCTATCATCCTAGAAAACTAATACCATCCATATTTGAGTTTTTCATATAGTTTCACATCAACATACCCTCAATGTAAGTTACATTTTGTATGTCAATTTTCCTGCACGCCTAAACATTATTTGTTAAATTTTGATAGAATTTTGAAACATATACTTATAAATTCACCACAAAACCCAAATTCATTTCTATATGGACCACTAAAATTACCCTTTTTTATATTTAAATAGATGTGTCTAAAGGATACAAATTTGATGGAATTATGAAATATCAGTGGTAAGAACTTATGTCTAGAGGTAGTAACATAATGTTTATTATATTAATGGTGATATAGATAATAGTATAATTGAAAATAGGTTAGGGAAATATGTTATAAGTTAATGGAATGATGTTTTGGGATTCTTGCTAGGCCAATCTTTAGGAGGAACATTTATTGTATTGGATAAGATAAAAAATATTAGACAAAACCTTTGCAATTGGAAAAAGCATGTCTTTTGGAATATATTTAAGGAAAAAACTGTCATTAAATCAGATATTTATAGCCTTCAAGAACAATTTTAGTGGGTTGGTCATGAACAAAACTCTCTTATTATGGAGAAAGATCTAAGTGTAAAGTTGAAATCTGTATTGGTTTAAGAGGAGATTTTATATAAATAAAATTCTAGATAATGATATCTTAAGGAAGGAGAGAATAAAAAAACAAATATTTTACCAATATACTCAAGGTACTCATAATTTTAACAGGATCTCAAAATTCAAAACCAATAATGGTTCCTATACTAAATAAATGAATGTGATTAAAAAGGAGGAACTCTATTACTTTGAAAACTTCATTAAGGATTCCTTCCCCCACCCACAAATTTCAATAAGATATTGAAACTTAAAACTAACTATGGTTCCTATCAAAAAGAAAATGTATTTTATTTAAAAGGAGGTAGTTTATTACTTTGAAAAATTCATTAAGGATTCCCTTCACCTGCCCCCTACCTTAATTTTATTTCAGAGGAATATAAAGTTTTGAATCATATATGTAAATTTATCAATGATAGTCATAATGCTAAGGTAATAAGACATTTCACCAAAGGAATAAATCTAATCTGCACTTTTAAACTTGGATAATGATAAATCCCTAGGCTCTAATGGGTTATTTTCAAGTTTTAACTTTACTTTTTTATCTCTAACCCCAAAGAAATCTAATGTAAACTCATTATATAGATTTAAAACCATATCTTTATTTAACATCTTCAATTTTATACCCAAATCCTTGCGCAATAATTTAAAAATCCTTGTTTCTCTTCTTAATTCAAAAAAACAAGTTAGTTTTATCCAAAATAGATAAATCATAAATATGTTTGTTATTTTTCATGAATTGATTCACTCCACCAAGTTAAACAAAGAATAAAAAATGATAAACAAAATTGATATAATAATAGCTTATGATAGGGTAAATTAGAACTTTTGTTTTAGTTTTTACAGGCTTGGTGTGATTGGATTGAATCTTACATCTCTACTCTAACATTCTCAGTACTTATAAATAGTGTCACCATTGGATTTTTAATGCATTATTAGGGCTTCATCAAGGAGATACTATCTCACCCTACCTAATAATTATTAAGGAAAAGGAATTTGTAATATACTTATATAATTAAAAATCACTAACTCTCATTAGTAGTGTCAACATTATTGAGAATATATACATCTCTCATGGGTAATTTGTGGATCATGATATTTTTAAAAACTCAACTCACATTTGGAAAGCTAGGATGTTAAATAAAAAAAATGATTAGTATGAATGAGTGTCTGATCATGAGGTTAACATATTGGAATGAAAATTTTTATTATTCCAAAATTCACATCATAGATAAAATAATATTAATAAAATTATAGGTTTTTATTAATGTTCTCTTCCTAGAAAACTTTGGGATCCCCCATTTTTATTGTTAGTTAAAAAAGGTTTTTTGGGGAAATATGGACATAACCTTATAGAATAAAACAACCTCTTGGAAAGGAAAATGGATCACTAGGGAAGAATAAATATAATTTATTAAATTTATCCATCAAGAAAACCCAATCTACATGATGTTAGTCTTGGAAGTTGAAGTAAGTGTTAAATATAGATAAACTAACATTATGAAAAAAACTATGGAATGAACCTTTCGAGTATAATAAAACTAGTCTAATGAAATTTGAATATGTTTATTTACCTAAATCAAAATGGGGATATTGAATCATAATATTTTTATGATGAATGTAATTCTAGGAATAAAATTTATATGGAAAATCAATTATGACAAAAATATCACTTGAAACATCTTGATAGGATGAAATTATTATATTAATTTAGATGATCTTGACATATTTTTACTAAAACTAAATGGATGTATAGATATCATATCTCTAATTTCCTTTGGAATTGTATATAGCTTATCTCTAATTCCCTCTACTAGATAACTCAAAAGGGAATATTTGTTATCTTTTGTAAGGATGACTTGTCTAGTGTGGGGCCCTTATACAATCATCCCTTCTTCAACATTTTAGAAGTTTAAGTTACAAACATATGAGGATCCATATTTTATGATTTATAGAATGAATATAAATATGTTTGGGTACACAAATAAAATGAAAAAATCCATGTCTTTTTATATCCAACTATATATCTGATCTTCTATTTCTTTTTTCTTATAACTATGTGAACTTTAATCATATTAGTAGCTTAGTGGAGGGTTTATAATGTATTGGATATCCTTAAATAATTATTTTGGTAAAACAAGGCTATTATAAGCTAATATCTCATATCAATTCCCCAATATGACTAATGGAAAAAGTATGGATCCCTCGAGGTCTTATTGAACTAACGTAGACCTATGGTTTAGCATGAAGAAGAAATATATTATCTAGGACAGACTTCAAAAGACTTATTTTCAATGATCCTCTTAGTGCATCATATGTAGGAGTAGTTATTAAAACCATAATTGCATCCTCCTTCAATGCAAATTTTATTATAAAAATAGGTATTGGTTATTTAATAAAATCAATAGATTTATGTGAAAAAAGACCTTATTAAGTAAATTTTGATTAACCAAACATAAGAGGGAGAGGATCAATTAAGAATCATATGGGTAATGAATTCATATCTGATCATATTAGTCTTACAAAAATATATGAATAATATAATTTACAATAACCTATCCCTCTTAGAATAAATCCTTACTTAAAATCAATGTGCTCCTTCAAAATATTTTAAGGCAAAATTTTTTCTTTCTAAAAATAAAATCAATGGAGAAGATCATTATGTTCTCTTAAAATTTAATTTGTTTCAAAGTAAATTTAACCTTCCTCCTCAAATCAACAAAATATTATTGGATTATTACAATCCAGGAAACATATATTTTATCAATTTAAATTTCAATAGAACATCCAAAGGTAGTCATGGTCTTTCTATAGATGGAGGTATAGGTAATTGAGTACAAGTAATTTATTGTGATGAATTTAAATTTCCTTGGTATTGAAACATTTTGACTAAAGCACTAGCTCTTATCAAAGGATTAAGAATTTTTATTGAATATAAATTCAATAACATAATTTTGGAAGGTGATTCTCTTTTCATAATAAGTGTTGTTAAATTTAGAAGAACTAATAATTGGAATGATAATTAAATCATTCAATATATTCTTCAAGTCATTTGTTTGTCTGAGGATATTTTATTCTCTCATAACTATCATGATACTAACTCTCTAGCAAATTTATGTTTAGAATTTAGAACTATTTACCTTATTATTAATGAATTGGTAGTGCTAAGATCACCCTCCTAAGGAATAATGTAGGGAATTAATTAACAAAAAATTTACTCACTTTCAACTTCCTATTTGAAAATTTATGTATTTTGGCTTCTCCTATGGTCCTTTACAGTAGGGGAGTTTTGAGGTTCAATGGCATTTGTCCCTAGTTTTCTTTTTAATAATGGTAGTGGTATTTTTGGGTTTGAGGAGATTAAGTAGTCTTGGTTGTAAAGTTGATTTTATTTATTTTTTATGTAATGAATGTTTTCCTCCTTATTTAAGATAGTTGAAAAGTTTATGATTGATGATTTTTTAGATGCCATGATGTTTGTCTTATGATCAAGCATTCTGGACGTCTCATTTGAGTTATGGTATTGGAGAATTTCTTGAAATAAATATTAGTAGTTGATATCCAAAAATTATAGGATGGTTTATTTCCTAATTCTTTAAGTAATTCTATGGAGGTGCTTCCATCATGTACTCTTGGACAACTCTAAGATGAGTTCCCTATTATTGGTTAGTGTAATTATTTGGTGAAGCTTCTAGGATTTTGTTATTTATCTTCTTTCTTATAGTTGGCTTAATATCATTGAGGCATTTTGGGTTTTGGGGGGCTTGTTTCCCATCTCCTTGTATTCTCCCAGAGACTTATTTTATCTTTATTCGTTTGATCTACTTGTTAGACCCTTTTATACAATGGGGTAAGGGCCCATTTTCCCTTATTATTCTCTATTAAAAAGAGGCATCTATATGTTGTGCACTTGAAATTCCAAATTGCATGTGATACATCATCGAATTTAAAATAAAAATAAATTAATGTTCTTTTTTTAAATCTAAATTTCAAAAAAGTGATAAATGGTTAAATATATAAGAATTTGACATTTAGAGTAAAAGGATATTCATAAAAATAAGTTCCTTATATCACATAACCTATTTTTTTATTAAGGGTAAAGGGTGGGGTTTTTTTAAAACACTAAGGACCCAGACCCTAGAAAAGAAACAAATAGCTAAGGCCAACAAATCCAAATATTATTGTATCCATAGTATCACCACAACAATAAAAAATAGTAAAAAAATAATTGTCTACAACCCATCCAAAACATTGAAAATTTGAGACCAATGGTGAAAGTTAATGAAACCAACAACCTTAAAACTAACCAAACAATAAAACCAATACCAAAGTCCATGATCCCTAGATTTTCAACAAACATTGCAATCTTAAACATGAATTTATGCATTTTATTTTTGAGATCTAACGGTCACATTAAGAGGCGATACATTTTCCTTACATTTTTTTTAGCTTACCATATTTTAATTCCCTCCTTCCTTAATTTCATACTGAATGAGAGTAGACACTATCATGTATTCAATTATAGATAAACTATTTTCCAACCTTTCCTCTTCAATTTTAGAATCTTGGATGATTTGTAGTGGAATTTTGCCCAATCGTACCTCCCTTACAATAGCTACAGTTTATAGAAACACATCATGGGTGGTATTAATATTGAAAAATTTATAATCATCAACTACCTATTTCTCTTCCTTTTCATTTATATATGCTATTCTTTCTTATATCTTTGGGGCTTGTTCTTCTATTGTCTCATTGTCTTCGACTTCAACTGTCTAGAGGTCCCTGTTAACATTTTCCCCAACAAATTCAATGTCTCTTTATCCTACCTAATAATCATGAATCATCCAAATTCCCTATTGTAAAACACATACATTTAAAATATAGTCCTTTATAACCAATGGTTTATACCCAAATCCTTTCATCAACTTTCAACTATAAATATATCGAGAGTTGGTCACTCACATCAATGATAACGAGAATCCTTGCATATTTATTATGAATATAATCATGAGTGGATTCATCTATGACTAGAAATCCTCCTCGGGAATCACCTATGACATGAAGACTTGGCTTGGACAAAAAATACAAAGGTAAGGAAGGTGAATCCACACATGCCTAGTATTGAAAGATTGAGTAGATGGGTTGAAGTTAGAATACCATGGCTTCATAATAAGGGTATAATGATCCATTAACCATATCTTCTAATTTAAAATCCTATCTTTATCTTCTATTTTATAAAAAAAACTATGAAAAGCCCTTTTCACAAGGATATATTTCCATATTTCCTTGAATTATAGGTTTTTAGACCTCTAATTTCCACCCATGAGGGGTTTGAAGATTTGGCCATAATTGATTAAATTTAAAAATTAAATGTTTAACAGAATATCACGATTCTCCTTGTAGAACCCCTTCAAAAGCATCTCCATCAAAGAAAATAGATTTATTTGACTTACCAGGGGTTAAAATGTTATTTACTTTCCTTAAAATAGATTCAGTAAAATACCCCAGCTCTAGTCTCTACTCAATATTTACTTTAGTCAATATGGGGTCCTTACTACTTGTAGCCTTAAAAATAGGGGTTCAAAATGGTGCCCCTTTGGATCCCACCATTCCTAGGTGATTTTTTCCATTAAACACTTTTATCTTCTTTGCCACATCCTATACCTTCTGTATACCAACTATTCCCCATAGCATTACTACCCTCTTTCCTACCAAACTGATCTCCCCTAAACCTCCATACACTATCCCCTTCAGAGATCTCTTAGTTTTTGTCACTAATGCCTATTCCATGCCATCTCTTTCGAACTATAGTAATGTCAAAACATGACTAATCTATTACATATATTTTTTAACCATTTATATTTTTTCTTATATATATTTTAATATTGATCATGCTACAAACTCTAAAAATGACTCTTTTCATATGCATCTGCATGAAAAAATATCTAATAAGTGACTACTAAATAAACAAGACTAAAACTTTACCAATGAATAAAAATAATATTAAATTCTACAAGCCTTCCTATATAACTTTCCATTTAAAAATACTACACCCATTTCTATTTTAAAAAAAAATAGACAAGTAAATAAGAGGAATTTGGCCTTATAAATGAGTGGAATAGAAGTTTGAAAACCAGAATTTTTCATTGTGCAATTAACCAAGTCAATATACAATGAAATAAAAGGTTATCTAAACACTGTAATACAAACATATAACTAATATGCATCACTTAATTTTTTAATCCTCATAATGATAGTAAAAGATCCACCATTTCTACTATACATATAAGCGAATCAATCTTGGAAATAAAATACAAACGGATATAGCGATTGCTAAATTATGGAGCTAAAAATAAGGAAATAAACAAATAAAACAACATAGTTTACAAGTAAAATATGGGAGGAAGAGTTTATATAAAACCAAAAAAAAAAATAATATGCTAATATTCATTCAAAAAATATTTTATAATCATCCATTTACACAATTTCTTTCTACAACTACTCGTGTTTACACTGTTATCAAGTTTTTGAACCAGACATATAAAAAGGTTTTTCTGATTGTATGTTGTCCTTGCTTATGTATGTTTTTTCATATGATCTTCCTATTCTCCTATTATATTCATATAATTGATGTCAATGTTCCTATTTTTTGTAGTTTCACATATGCTCTCTATTTTTATGCTCTACTACGATAATTTCTATCCTTTCCCCTTCTACATGCCCTACTATTATGACATTCACTTACATTATTATATTTTGTCACTTTGTCTTCTATATTCTGACTATTTTATTCACCACCTAGACCACATATTTTTATGTTCAATCTAGTTTACTAAAAAAATAACTCTAAATTCTCAAGTTGAATATTAAACGTTGTTCGGTGAATCCTTGTCTATTAGAGGTAGGTGAGGGAGGCTAGAATTAAATATTTTAATAGTCCCCATTAATATTGACCTTCTTCCATGTTATGTTGAATCTTTTTCATCCACTAAATCATCATGAAAGGTACTAATTAAAATTTCATGTGCTTCTAAAACTTGTATGTTCATTTTTGAATCTAGTATGTGCATCTCTCGATCCAAAATGTGCATCTCTCAATCCAAAATGTGCATCTCTCGATCCAAAATGTGCATCTATTGAGCCGAGTTGTGCATATCTAAAGCTATACTATTAACCTCTAGAGCCAACATATGAACCAATAGAGGCATAGTTGTTGCATCTATGGCTTTTTGATTTTCAAAATTTTCTATTGTGTATTTATTTTCTATTTCTAAGGTGATTGTATTTATACAGTCATTAACAAACTTTGAGAGCACTTATTTATATGTCTCCCCTATTTCAAAGCAAATCCACTAAGCTTTTCACCATATTAGCATTATGAACATATATGTATGTTGAATTAATCTCATGTTAATTGATGTTATCTATGATTTATATTCTTTCTTTTCAATCAAGTGAAATAGAAAATTCTTCAGGAACTGTCAATTGGGTATCCAGTTTTATGTTTCTTAATGATAGTCATTATGGGTATGAAATTGGATTATAAATTCATTCTTACATTATGATTTGAGAATGTTTTATTTATAATATTTTAAGGATATCCTATATTTATGGAGTTGACAGGAGAAGGTGTTTAATGCTTTAGTTATAGTGTATTCTTTAGAGATCTCAAGGGTCATTTGAATTCTTGCATTGGATTGGTATCAATGAACACAAATCATTCTTGGTAGTTTCTTTGTCTTGTTTCTCAGTATTTTTACATCTTATAATGAATGACAACATGGTAGTTTGAGGAATTCCTAGTGTTGAAATCCACCACAACCCATTTAAATACACCTAACTCATCCTACCTATCCTACCCCTGCAAGTAATACATATTATTGAAGATTTCAAGTGTTATTCACTTAAAGATGCATAAGTATTGTAAATCTAAAAGGTGTCTATGGTTGATCCTTGAAGATCAGCATTGTAATTTTCCATTTAGATTTTAGTTGTCAATAGTTTCTATAGAAATGAATATTAAAGTCACATTTCATTTATCTTTAATAGCTTGTGTCTGATTTAAAATCATTTTCTTAGCCTATGTGATAACCCTTCTTCAGTAGATTGTGCAAGTTTGGTTATGATTATGATAAGATCTATATATGTGCTAATAATTCCTTGAAGATTGAATTTTATTATTCCTTCTTGTGATGAAGCTACCTCATAGGTCCTCTCACCTTGGTTCAAATACAGATAGAAATAGAAGGAAACTAACCATACCCTTTTTTGGTATCTTCCAGTCATTATCTATGATCAATCCATCTAGGTGTTAAACCCTTCCCCATATATAATGACATAACTGAGGTTTATCATCTTTATTTTCCATCTTTTAAAATTTACAAGGCTAAATTCTAAGAGGTGTAAAACTAAGAACCAACATGTAGTTAGCACCATTGACGGGGAGTGAAATATTTGGTTATTTTGTCCATCAAGTACATAACACTTCACTAGCCTCATTTCTAGGGATTGAAAGATTTTCTACTTTGTGTTTTCAACTAACTAGCATGTAGCTAGTGCCATTATCAAGGAGTGAAATATTTAATTTCTATTTTAGCTGTCAACTGTGCAAAACTTTATTGGAACTATTACTATGGACAAGATCCATGGAGCATATGTTGCTCGAGACTCTTGTAGAGAACTATTATTTTTTAATGTTTTAAATTGAATTTATCTTTTGAATGTGAATGTATATTTTTAGTATCTCTATTTTTATATCTCATCATTGATTACAGGAAAATGTAATTTCATAATGTGTCACTGTATGTTTGTGATATGTTCTATAATAGAATAATTCTTCTAGTGGAGACTCCAATAATTTGTATGGTTTTGAAAGATCAATGCCTATTTTAATTAATTATTTTTTGAGTGTTCTCTTGTTTATAAAACTAGAAGGACTGAGATCCTCCTTTAGAGGTGTTTCACCAAAGCAACTTGTCTTTGAGTTAAGTGTTCATCATAGAAGAATGAGATAATTTTGGGTGCCAATTGAAGGGCAAAGTTTTGGAGGAAAGGAGTGTCTAGGACATCATATTTTTATTACACCTGAAGTTCTTGTTATTGAAATTTATTTAGTTAAGCATTATCACAGTGCCCAGGATAACCCAGAGTCTTATAGTCCTATTTATTATCTAACTTAATCTCCTCCTAGGTTTTATCCCCCAAGTCCACCTCACTCACCCCCTCATATCCCTTTATCATCTAATATTTAGCCCATCAAAGAACCTATCATGAGGCATAGAGATTAGGATGAAAATGAATATCCTACATTCAAGATTTATAAATTTAGACATATTAACTTTGATGAAATAGAGGGTTAAAACCAATAAAGTTCCAAATCAAGTAATAAATCAACTCCCTAAGTTTCACGGGACTGATGTAATGACTAGAGATCAACATCTGAAGGCTTTCCACATTATAATTGAATAATATGAGGTTGAGTTTGAGGATGTATATAATAAGCTTTTTGTGTACACACTAGAAGAAGATGAAATATGAATGGTTAAATTCTCTTCCACATGTATATATAGATTCCTTGGAATAAATGTATAATGTTTTTAAAATACAATAATGTTGATAGAGTTTATCCTCAATTTCTTCTATCAAAATTTGAAAACATAAAGAATAACGCAAATGAAAATGTGTAGGAGTTTAATAGAAGGTTAAATAATATTATGATGAGATTCCTTGATATTATCAGACCAAGTGATATTGATTATTTGATTAATTAATGTGATGCACTTGACGAGAAAGCAACAAACTACTTGAGAGACAAGGCTCCAACAAATCTAAGGTTGGCATTAAACATGGCCATTCAAATTGAAAATAATATAAAGGTTGTGGGAAATCATTAGGATAAAAGTGCTGATGTAAATTAGATCAATCCTGAGAAGTCTCAGTATAATAAGACTACCAACTATGAGGAAACTATGAAAACATTGACCACTATTATCAAGGAAATGTCATACAAGTTGGCCAAAGCTAAGAATGGGCTTCCTCATGGATATTCTATTTAAGAGAGATCTCAAAACTAGAATAAAGCACAAGGGAGATCCTCTTTCAATAATAAAGGGACTGATAGAGGGGAGAGACCTGCCTGAGATAAAGTAAATGACAAAAATTAGAACAAAAGAGTTGGGAAGGACGTCCCTTATTTGTTGAACACCAAGGGTAATGTTGTAAACTATGGTTTGGATATTTATTGGTGTGATAAATGTTTCATCTACCATCATCCTTATGATACTACTAAAAGAGTTGATGAAGATGCAAAGGAACCTTAGTCTGCATCTCAAAATCATGAGATTATGATGTTTGATTATAAAGAATTTCAACGTAAAGTGTCTACCTCCATAAAATTTTCAATGTAAAGTGTTTGAAGGCTTTCCACATTATAATTGAATACTATGAGGTTGAGTTTGAGGATGTATATAATAAGATTTTTGTGTACACACTAGAAGAAGATGAAATGTGAATGGTTCAATTCTCTTCCACATGTATATATAGATTCATTGGAATAAATGAATAATGTTTTTAAAATACAATAATGTTGATAGAGTTGATCCTCAATTTCTTCTATCAAAATTTAAAAACATAAAGAATAACCCAAATGAAAATGTTTAGGACTTTAATACAAGGTTAAATAATATTATGATGAGATTTCTTGATATTATCAGACCAAGTGATATCAATTGTTTGATTAATTAATGTGATGCACTTGACAAGAAAGCAACAAACTACTTGAGAGACAAGGCTCCATCAAATCTAAGGTTACCATTAAACATGGCCATTCAAATTGAAAATAATATAAAGGTTGTGGGTAAGCATTAGGATAAAAGTGCTGATGTAAATCAGATCAATCCTGAGAAGTCTGAATAAGACTACCAACTATGAAAACATTGGCCACTATTAGCAAGGAAATGTCATACAAGTTGGCCAAAGCTGAGAAGGGGCTTCCTCATGGATATTCTATTTAAGAGAGATCTCAAAACTAGAATAAAGCACAAGGGAGATCCTCTTTCAATAATAAAGGGACTGATAGAGGGGAGAGCCCTACCTGAGATGAAGTAAATGACAAAAATTAGAACAAAAGAGTTGGGAAGGACGTCCCTTATTTGTTGAAAACCAAGGGTAATGTTGTAAACTATGGTTTGGATATTTATTGGTGTGATAAATGTTTCATCTATCATCATACTTATGACACTACTAAAAGAGCTGATGAAGATGCAAAGGAACCTTAGTCTACATCTCAAAATCATGAGATTATGATGTCTGATTATAAAAATATTCAATGTAAAGTGTCTGCCTCCATAAAATTACTAAGAGATACTATCGTTAATCAATTTTGGAGTGTAATGAAAGAGTTATGTGTCCCAAATCTGAAATTTATTTGTGATATAAACATGACATAAGCATATGAGCTAGCCAATCATGACTTGGAGTTTTTTAGGTCTATGATGCTTATAAATATGATGGGGGAACTCCTTTAGTTGAGGATATGAAGTTGTTAATTAATGCTATATTTGCCCAAGATAAAGAATATAATCTATAATGTAAGTGATAAAGTGTTTCTCCTCAATATACTAACCCTAGAGATCGAAGGGCAGGGGATAAAAAATAAATAAGTTAAGAAAACTAAAGATGTCCCTAGTTTTCCCAAACTAGCACCTACATCCCAAACAATAAAATATAAAGGTGATCCAACAAAGAATAGAGAACCTTTATCGTTTAGTATTCCTAAGGGTACAAAATATGTAAAATAAAACCCATCCTTGAAAAATGTTGGTAAAAATTCTATTTTATCCTATCATGTTCCCCCTCTAAATTTAAATGATTGCATTCCTACGAATAATGTTGTCACCTTCTTCAAAATATTCCCCTTCTTTAGTATAGTGTGTGTGATATGGCCCAAGTATTGAGTAAATTAAAAATCATTGTCCCATTTGTTGAGCATAGTAGAGCACAGAAGGAAGGAATTTGAGTATTTTGGGTTTAATGAGAATACAACTACCAATGAGATTACTTAACCCATAACACTCTAAGATGATAGTGAAGAGTCACATGAGGCTATTTAATCATCCCCAAAGGTTTATTTTTGAACTATATTGATAGAAAATTAGTTGGATGTTGACCCTTTTTATACTACCTTGTTGATTAATTATTTAATTATTCACAACTATATTTTTGACTCATGAGCCTTTTACAATCTAATGACCCTAGGTGTCCTTAAATATCTCAGAGTAAGAATAACATCTTGTTTTGGCAACTGATATGCCATGGAATCAAGAGAGGTACTATTTGTTGAATTAGTTAAAAGATTGGTAGTGAAATTGGTAGTTCATCTAAGTAAGTTTATGAAAATAGATGTGGTAATTGTGGATTATCTTTCAAATTGGGGGATGTTATAATCAATAAAGTGGGATGCCAACATGGGTGGTAGTGTTCAGATGGACCTTTCTTGTTAAACCATTCCTTTAGAGGGTAAGATGGTGAAACTTCATAGAGAGCCTAGTATGTTACATAACCTTGAAGATCCAAAACATGCTCTAAATAAGTTTATATACACTGATGTGAGGTTGGGTAAATTTTTTTTTGGAACATAGATTTTGTAAAAAAAATTGTTTTTATTAATTTTGGATCTAACAAAGAAAGTAATGATGTTTGGAGAATGTGTTTTGATGAGGCTTGCTCCAATGATGGAAATGGATTTGGTGTTGTATTTTATGCCCCAATAAAAAACATTTTATGTTTTATTTCCAGATATCTTTTGAGTACAATAAAAACATTGTAGAATATGAAGCACTCTTTCCTAGTTTGAGGATTTCCTAAGAACATGAAATTATAAACCTAGTTGTAAAGGGTGATTTAGATTTAGTGGTTAAGTATGTCTAAAACACTTATGCCACTAAAAATAAAGGGTTAAAATAATATATAAATGTTTTATGGGATTTTTTAGAATTCTTTGATGATTTCAATATCTATCATCATGATATAAGTTTCAATGAGGAATCAGACAAACTTTCAGTGTTCGGTGATAAGTTTGAAAGTGAAAATATAAGCCCTCACTATTAGTGTCAAGTAGAGGCACTTGTCAGACCTTCAGTCCAAGACAACATTCATCATTGGCAATTTTTTGATCTTGATGATTAAATTAAAAGGTTTCTCAATTGTGAAGCAAAATTCCAGGGTTAGATCATAGACTTGGAATCCATGGTCCAAATCTATAATCAGAAAGAAACCTTATTTTGGAATGATATCATTCAATTAAAGACAAATTCCATCCCAAGAGGATTGGTGAGTTTAGAGGCATTTTTTGATGAATCAGATAGAATTAAAAGTAAATATCTATATATCTCAAAACATGTGAGTGAATATAAGTTAGGCATTGAAGAAAATCTAGGAAAGATCTAGATTGTTACTCACTTGATTTCAAAATAGAATCAAGCTTACATGAAATTATTAAATAAGTATTAGGGTTGCATGGCATGGTCTTATTCCAAATTGAAAACATATATAAAGGATTTGTTTAAACATGTCATCCCATTATATCCTAATAATAAACCTTTCAGGCCAAAGAAGTGACCAAATAATCCCATATTATCCACCAAGATATGGGAAGAGTTAAAGAAATTAAGGAATGGTGGGATTATTTAACCTATTATGTATTCATCATGGGTCAATAACTCAGTCCCTATAAGAAAGAATAATGGTGACATCTGCTTGTGTGTGGATTTTACAAATTTTAATAAAGCTTCTTTAAAGGAAAATTACTACTTACTTACTATGGATAACCTATTGTAGAGTGTTATAGGATCAAATATGTTTTCCATATTAAATGGTTTCTCACGATATAACCAAGTTGTGGTAAAAGAATAGGAGAGATTGGAAACTGCATTTGCAATGCATTTTGGCACTTATTCTATATGAGAATGCCTTTTAGTTTAATGAATCCTAGTGCAATGTTTTAGAGAGCTTTGGATGTTGTTTATGTGGGTCTAATTTACAATTTCATTTATGTATTCAGGATGACATTATAGTATACTCCAAAAATAGAAAAGAGCAATTCGAGCATGTGGAAAAAGTGTTCATTAAATGTAAGGAATTTGGTATTTCCCTTAATCCAAAAAAGGTCACTTTGGATTGCAAAAGGCTAAGTTCATGGGACACATAGTTTCTAAGGTTGGTGTCATGATTGATCCATAAAGAGTGGAATCCATTGATAAAATTCTTATCCAACAATCCAAGAAGGGAATTCAATCCTTCTTTGAACAAATCACCTTTGTAAGAAGGTTTGTGTCTAACTTTGTAGATATCACTTGATCCTTTATAAATAGAAACTCCACAAACTAGATACGCCCAAAGAATTTGACTTTTTCACACCCCCTCCTTCATCTTCTTTCTTATTACCATCTCTTCCTACTAAAAATTGATCATTAAATGATATAAATATTTGTTCTATCTAAATTTTTTAAAATATTTTAAAATATTAATTTAACTGAGTAAAGGTATTAATGTCAATTAGAAGACAAAAATGTCAAATTAAATTGAATAAAATAATAGACCAGTATATAAAGGATTCTAAAATGTATCAATAAAAGATAAGATAACACACACACACACACACACATAGAGAGAGAGAGAGAGAGAGAGAGAGAGAGAGAGAGAGAGAGAGAGAGAGAGAGAGAGAGAGAGAGAGAGAGAGAGAGAGAGAGAGAGAGAGAGAGAGAGAGAGAGAGAGAGATCCATTACATTTTTTAATTTTCTTTTTGAAATATTTCTAAACATTATTGTTGATTGAAAAAAAAACACTCGATTGACATATGCTTATTTCTTCCCATTTGTCCCAATTTTTTCCTATTTATTTTTACAATTGGATACTAGTTCTAGTTTCTATGATTTATTTTAAATATTGTGAACTTAATGTTTGAAAACTGATCATTATGAACTTACATGCAAAACAATATTTTTTAGGTTGTCATTATCATATCGAATGATAGGTAAATATTTATATAAATGAACAAATTTAACCCCTTCATATTTGAATTTAAAGGAATCAATTTTTAAATTAAATTAAAACATATAATTTTGCATAATTTAAGGTTTCAAACATCATGTTTATTATCACACTGATTCTACAATGACTAGTATTAATTTTAAATCAACTAGTAAGTATTTTTAAAAATGATTGAATCATTTTCATCTAACCAAAGTAGTTTTACTTTCTTATTTGGCATCTACCTTTGTAAGTAGTGGATTATACTATTCATATATGTCTTGTTAAGCTATGTTAATATTCAAATTTAGATGTAAGATAAATTTATTTGTTGAACACTTTAGGGATATAACTAGATCATGATGTCATCTTATTTATTTTCAGAAATTAACTAAAACTCCTTTTTATCATAGTGTGTTTAGGTTAACTATAATATGTCTTAAAAAAATTCTTGAGTTTGTTGCTTGTAAAAATAAATTATTTTTTCCATCAAATGATTTTAACTAAGAATATTTTTTGATGCTTCCAACCGTTAAACATGAGGAATGGATGAATTGAAAAAAATTTATGAATTTTTCTATACCTTATTTGAGATAATTTCATTTACAAAAATCCATGATGGTTAAGATGAATGTATTATAGATCATTGGCTTAGTAAAGAGGATTGTGGAGGAGAGAACATGGCTATTTTGGCATTTGATGACAAAAAATCATATTTGATCTCTCAATAATAGTTTATTAGAGTTGTTTAGAAGGTCAAGGTATTGTGTGCTAGTGAGGGACATAGTCAGCATAAACGGGTGGCAGAAGAATAGGCATATTTTTTTTTTATTGTAGTTTTTTTTTTTTCTTTTTAATAATTTTTAATAACAATCCACATTAATTATACATGCCTAATAGAGTTTTTGATACCACATATAACATAAAAACCTTTCCAAGGCATGCAAAAATTCTATATTTATAGTTGGAAATTAATATGTACCTTAATTGATTGTATTTATGTAATTAGGAAAATGATCCATTTTAAACAGATACATATATGATTCAATTTTTTTTTAATTAATTGTATAAAACACATAATTATCTACTAATTATTAATGGTTTAGGAATAGAGGATACATTGGAATTTATAATTTGATAATTTTCATTGTTATTTCCTTGATAACTATTTTATTTCATAGACAGTGTAGCACCTCTTTTAATTGACCCTCTATATGTATTGCTTTGAGATTGAGATTGAGATTTAGGATGTATGGAAAATTGAGATTGATATTGGCATGTTTATCTTAAAGTTGAATTAGAGCTCTTAAATGGTTGAAATCATGAGTGGATAATGCCACAAGACTCAAGAAGATTATAGTTTATAAATAATATGGTTTATTTTAAGAATTTTCTATCCTCTTAATTAAAATGTAATTATTATGATGCATGTCATACAAATATTCTTTTCATTATGTAGTGTATTTTTAAAGGAACATGTTCTATTTCTAAAATGTGATCTCTATTTTTTCAAAAAATTAAAACTAAATATACTTTGCTTCTTGTTAATTAATTTGAAACATTTTGTGTTGGGGTCCAACTACTATCCTTATGCTTTGATTGAACTATTTAAGGTTAAAATTCAGTGATAGTATTTATTTTTTCATAATTAGACATTTAATATTCTAATTGATTAGTTTTAGGTGTTTCACATATTTATATTGATCATCATGTAGCCTTGATTGTAGTTTTTAAAAAAAATTGCACAATGTTACTTCACCAAAAAAAATGTTGTGCAAGGTAATACTTTGAAAGTCATATGTATATGCTTGAATAACTAACATAAAAGTCATGTTTTTTCTTGTTGATCTTCTCAAGGCTTGTAACACCATGGAGAAAGTGGTAATAGCCAAGTCCATGAAAATGTCAATGCATATTAAATGAGCTATAAGCGTGTAAAGGTGAATAGTTAATATATTAAAGAGTTATGAACAAAGTGTTATTTTAGAATGAGAAATATACATACCAAAATGATCATCAGACTATGACTTTATTTAGCTTATTCAATAACAGTGCGTTTGAATCCTAAAAAAATGGTAAGAGGGACCAAATTTCATTAGGGCACTACAATATACATAGCATAGAGATCAAGTTTATTAAGAATATTCTGAATTTGATAATATATAACTTTACAAAGTAAAAAAATAATAGAAATCAAAGTGCCAAATAGAAAGGGAAGTTTATATGCAGAGAGACATAATAATTGTCATCAACATGTCCTAAGCATTTTTGATTGTAATCTAAGAGAATTAGCATAAATCAAATAATAGAATTAGTAATCTGATATCCATTATTAATTAACATTTTAATTTTTTTAAGACCTGATTTAATCCATGAGTAATATTATTATTCACATATGGTGTGACATTAAATTAATTTTTTAAATTGGTTTGGTTCCTTACCTGGGATGACCTTTGAAGATGGGTTTTGATGTAGAATAAATTCAAAAAATAAGCAAAGTTAGTTTTGCCTCTTTAAGAAGCTTCATAGTAAGTCAAAAGAAGCATGTGGAAATAACGGGATTGGATTTTTGTTTATGTTTTAGTTTATGTTTGGGTTCGCCTCTCTCAAAATTAATATATATAAAAAAAAAAATCAAGAAACATATTTCTAAAATCCCTCATTTTATAAATTGTGAACCGTCACAAGGAAGATGTAAAACTCCACTAGATTGGTTTGCAAAGCTTTGTGTTGTAGGTGGTTTTTGTTAGCGTTATTTCTAGTTATCTCTACTATGATTTTTTCATTGAATAACAAATGATCAAATTGTTGCCTACTTGTGAGTTAAGCTAATAAAGGAGGACAATGTGTTATGATTTTTTTATGCCTCTCATCACTACAAGTCTTGTTATTTTTGCAATTGTTCTTCCTTATTTCTTCTATTTTATGCTACGGTGGTTACTTATTTTAAGATTCATGCATTTTTAAAATTAAATGATAAAGTTTTAGTTTTCCTATCAGCTCCTCTATTTTTTTTGTATTCTTCTACAAGTTTTTCTCTTTTTTTTCTACTAGATCATACTGGTGCAAGACCTTCTATATTTATACATGGTATCGGAACACACAAGAGCTAGGAGGAATGAAAATTAAAAATGTTTTATAGGTACTAAATATTAGAGCTATCATAAAGAATAGAATTTCTAGCCTCTACTATTCTCACACCATACAACTATTTTGAATGGAAGCCAAAGATTCTGCTTTAGCTCATAACTATAGGCTTGTATTGAATAATAATGGATACATAGGTTGAATTAATCCTGCTATTGAAAAATCTAAATATTTCAATAGGATGGATGAGGCCTTTGGTCTTCTATGATTATCCATGTCTCTAAAATTATTGTTTCATGTTGAAGCATGCACAAAACTAAATGAGGTTTAGACTAAGTTGGAGACTCCTTTTAGGAAGAAAGATGAGATGCAAGGTCACATCCTTGAAAATGAACTCAGCTCATTAGATTTGAGTAGTTTTGAAAATATTCAAGACTTCTTGACCAAGTTCAAGACCTTATTACTCTAGCTAAAAGGATGTGGAATTGATAAATCCACATAAGAAACAAAATTAATTCTGGTTATTCAGTCAAAATTGGTTCTAGAATATGCTATATTTGTCTCAATTTTTCACATAATCATGCTTACAATAGGAGAAACTTGGAAGATGCCCACACTCGATGCCTTTATTGAGTCTCTGATACATTAGTAGGATAAGCTCATAAGGATGGGCACATTTAAAAATTACAAAGCTCATGCACTTGTTGTGTATGCAAGTGGGAAGAATAATTTGAAGTCAAATCAAATCAAAGTGCAGCTATTACAACCATGGTTACCATACATAATCATCATGCAAGAAGAAGACCATTGATCTCATGGTGCAAGCACTTCAATACAATAACCTTAGTCACCATATTATATAAAGTGCTAAGAAGCAAGAAGAAAAAACACCAAAAATAAGAGGTAATGCACATGCATTAATTACCATTCATTCTTCTCTAGATGCATGAATCATAGACTCCATAGCTTCACACCACATGATAGCCATAATGGATGTTGTTTCTTTTCTAAAACCATATATTGGTCCTCCTATTCTCATGGGGGATGACTCTCCCTTAGAGGCAAATGGAAAGGGAGGGTAGAGGTTGGAATTGGAAGTTCCAAGATTGTCCTTCACATTCCAAAACTTTCAATTAATCTTCTCTCTATTTATCAAATGACACATACAGGCATGGGATGGAGAGTTGAATTCATCCCAAATTTAGTGAGCATATTTGACATGCAAGACAACTTCAAAATTGTTGTGGTAAGGCAAATCATCAATCTCATTTGTACTTTTTTTCTAGTTTTCTTGCAAAATCATATTCTAATTTACTACTAACACATGCAAATGATAAAAGTAGAATTTGGCATGAAATATTTGGTCATTTAAATTTTATATACATGTAGCAACTCAATAACTGGGGAATGGTAAAAGTCTTTCCTACCATAGAATTTTCAGATGGAATTTGTGAAGGTTGTGCTCTTGGAAAGCATCCACAAGCAAAGTTTCTGAAGGGGCATGCATGAAGAGCCTCTTCTCATTTAGATCTTGTTCACAATGATATTATAGGTCTATTTTCTGAACCTTGTATGAGAAAATCCAAATATGTACTAACACTCATTGATGATTGCATAAGATATACATGGACGTGCTTTCTCAAATTCAAGTCTGAAGTGTTTGAGAATCTCAAGATTTTCAAATCCCATGCAAAGAAGCAGTCTAGGAAAATGATCAAGATCCTTTACAAAAATAATGGAGGGGAGTATCCCAACAATGATGTCCAACATCTTTGTGATGAAGTAGGAATACAATTGCAGAACACAGTTCCAGATACTCCACAACAGAATGGGGTAGCTGAGAGGAAGAATCAATCTTTGAAAGAGATGGCCAATTGCATGTTGCATGCTAGATCCCTTCCCTCCAAATTATGGATTGAAGTAATCAATTGTAATTCATACATACAAAATAGATCTCCTCAAAAAGTTATCACATGAAAAACACCTTTTGAAAGATGGAGAGGTATGCAACTAAAAGTCACACATTTTCGCATTTTTGGATCACATGCATGGGCACACATTCCTATAGTTTAGAGAAAGGATGTCGAGACTCAAAGAGAAGAAGACATATTTGTTGGATATCTAGATGGTGTATAGGGTTATTGACTACTAGATCTTTCAATAAAAACACTTTTCATTGAGAGGAGTGTCTACTTTGATGAAAATCTTCCACATGCATCTCAGGAACAACATGCCACCACTTCTATGTTTCCTACTCTTACAGATCTCACAGATGATACATGCAATCATTTTGATATTGCATTAAATATTTTTGAATCTGATTTAGAGGAACCTAAGCATGCATGTGTTGATCCCCAACCAATCCCTGATTTGGATTCTAGTGATGATTCACTATCCCCTATGAGAAATCAAAGAACAAGGAGCTTCGCTGATATATACGATGTTCATCATGCTCTCTTAACTACCAATCCCATCATGTTGATTCATACCTATATGGTTCAATCATCTGACTCTCAAATTTATGTAGAAGATACAGGGAATCCTCTTTGGGAAATAACCATAGATGAGGAGTACAACTCCCTCATTGTGAACCAAGCTTGGGACTTGGGTTCCACTTCCTTCTGATCACAAGATTGTTCGATGTAAGAGGTTCTATAGGACAAATAAATCAGTAGATGGACATGTGACCAGATATAAAGCAAGGTTGGTAGCCAAATGATTTCAGCAAGTTCATGGTATTGACTATGATGAGACTTTTGCTTTAGTGGCAAAAATGGACTCCATTTAGTTGGCTCTTACCATTATAGCAACAAGAAGGTGGGAGGTTCATCAAATGGATGTGAATAACGCATTTCTTCACAATTATTTTAAGGAGGAGATCTACATGGAGCAGCCACAAGGGTATGTACAAAATTTCTCATTGGTATGCAGACTCAAGAAGTCACTCTATGGCCTCAAGTAAGCACTTAGAGCTTGGCAAGTTAAAAATGGACTTTTATCTTTTGTCTCAAAATTTCATGTGATGCAAATCAGATCCAAATGTTTATATGATGAGAACATCTGACTCTTTGTTATTCACAATACTCTAATGTAGATGATCTACTAATACCAGTGGATTCAGCCACAACCATTGTTGCGATTAAACTGCTTTGCATGTCAGATTTTCCATGATAGACATGGGTCTCCTACACTTTTTCCTTGGACTTGAAATCAGCCAGAATGCATCAAGAATCAACATTGCTCAACCCAAGTATGCACGAGATCTCTTGGTTTGGTTTCAGATGACTTATTAGAAGCTAGCAACCACACCTTTCTTCTCGGGGGTAAAGCTTGAGGATGGCAAGGATGTTGATTGCACTCAGTACCGTCAACTTGTGGGGAGTCTGCTTTATCTCACTCACTCTCATCCAGATCTCTCATATGCAGTGGGATCCATTTCCAGATACATGCAGGAGCTGCATTAGCTACATTGGAAAGCTTCAAAGTGTATCCTTCGATATGTTTGAGTAACCATTAGCTATGGGATTCATTATTCAACAGGTTGTACTTTGGATCTCATTGGCTACACTGCTTCCAATTGGGCTGGTGATAACATTGATCGTAAGTACACTTAAGGATATGTTCTTAGTTTGGGATCCAACCCCATTTTTTGGTCAAGCAAGAAGCAATTTTCCATTGCTTTATCATCCGCAGAGGCTGAATGTAGAAGTGCAATCAATGTTATCATTCAAGCCATTTGGTTGCAGAATTTCCTAACTGAGGTCTATATACTTTTTCATTGTCTATCATTTGGTGTAACAGTTAGAGTATACTAAAGTTTTTCAGAGATCCAGTACAGTGACAACATACCAAACATATTGAGATCTATATGCACTACATCCATGGTTTGATCCATGATGGAGTCATTGACTTGCAGTATTGCCCCACTTCTCACTAGACTGCCGACATTTTTACAAAGCCATTTACTGAGCAAAAGTTCCACATTCTGCGAGATCTTCTTGAGGTGAAGGACACTACACCACAATAGCTTCCATGGGGGTTTTGTTCCCATAGGGTTTTCTTTTTTTCCTCTTTTCTATCTCCTTAGTTAGACTTAAGCGGGCGGGGGAGGGAGAAGGGACGAGCAGGGCGGGTTGTTAGCGTTATTTTCAGTTATCTTCGCTGCGCTTTTCTCCGTGAATAACGGATGATCAAATTGTTGCATTCTTGGAGTTAAGCTAACAAAGGAGGACAGCGTGTTCTCATTTTATTTAGGCCTCTCTTCACCGCAAGTCTTGTTATTTTTGCGGTTGTTCTTCCCTGTTTCCTCCGTTTTCTGCTGCGGTGGTTACTTATTGTAAGATTCATGCATTTTTTTAAAGTAATGATATAGTTTTAATTTTTCTATCTGCTGCTCTGTTTTTTTTTCCTGTATTCTTCTGCAAGTTTTGCTCTGTTCTTTTTCTGGTAGATCATACTGGTGCAGGTCCTGTCGTATTTCTACAGTTTTGGGCCCAAATTTTGGCGTTTTGTATAGGGGTTGCGTAAGTATTATATTATTATCATCTTTGTTTTCAAAGTGAAATATGAATATTGGTCCGATCTATGACATCATTTAGAATGCTAGTTTGCATATGTAAGTGAATTAGTGGCATAAAATATCTATTGTTTCAGTCTCTAAAAATGGTTACCATTTCTATTCTCACTTCTTTTCACATCATAAGAAATGAAATGATAGGATGCAGTTCAGACTAGTTCATGAATTTGTGTAGAAAATAAATGGAATATGTTATTTCATTTATCTTTCTGCTTGGGTATGGGCCCCTCTCTGCGGTTTGCTTCTTCCTTTGTTCAAATCCTGCTACTGATTATTTTGTTGTTACAGTATTGAATCTGAAGGTTAAAGAAGATGCATTTATATTTGCCTAACAAATATGAAATCATAGCCTACGATAATATTGAAGGCATTTTACTACCTAAAATTTGCCTTGCACGACTGTATCTCAATCTTCTTGTTTCAACGTTTAATTTTTATTTGAAGTTTCATTAATTTTTTCTTCTTTGAGTGACGCATAGTTGGTAAATGAAATAAGGTTTATTTCATAATTTCATTTCCTATAAAATGGTAATTTTTTAGGTTTGAAAAGAAAATAGCAGAATTCATTTCAAATTGAAAACAAACTCCATGTTGCCATCAGTCGTGGCCTCCAAATACATTCTCATGAATTAAGGAATTAATGGATTTGGGTTCAATTGAAATATATAGTGTTTTAGTGTCCTTGTTTAAGACAATAATTGGTTGTATGTTCATCTTTTAGGGACTCTGTTGTAAGACTATTACTTACGTGGGTCAAATATCTAAGTATCTGTTATTACATTTTTACATTTTGATATATGGCGGCTAGAGAAAAATAAGACTTTTCAGTACTGAAACAAGTTTTGAGTTTTTCTCTATTAATATACTAGGGAAAATCTTGTTGAGTACTTGTTCTTTACAGACATGGTATATTATTTTTGTCATAAAAATTTCGGTATCCATGATGCTCCATTGATTATTCTAACTCTCTTCGTTCTCCAAAGTTGAGTTGTAGCACTTAGGTTGTGAATTAAAATTATTATCTTGTTAAAAAAAGGAACACTTTGTTAGTCACAGAAAAAATAATGGGCCGAGATCATCCTCTGCATACATAATAATAAACAAATCTGAAACAATATTTAATCCTGACGTCCCTCACCTACCTCCAATGGAAAATAATTCACCAAACATCACTTTCATAAGCGCCATTGGAATTTTGAAGTTTGTTTATAAAAAATTATACTGATGGGGAAAATATGTGGTAGGTGGAGAATAAACAGTCAAAATATAGAAGAAGACAAAGTCACAATATAATAATGTTAGTGAATTCTGCAATAATTACACGCATAAAGAGTGCAGCACTATAATAGAACAAAAGAGAGCGTGTGTGCATCTCTAGCAAACTAGAACATTGACAATAGTTAGAGGCATAACAGAGGAGAAGACAAGGATCATATGCATCAACATAGATAACAAAGGCGAATATACAATTGTAACATTTATTTTTCTATGTTTGGTAAAACTATTGCGTAAGATGGTAAACCATAGTCACTGTAGCAAAAATAGTGTGTAACTAGATGAATGTAATATATTTTTAAATTAATATTATCATATTAATTTATCTATGTTTTAGATCAATTATACTTCCCTTGTTTCATTTATAAATACTCTTGTTTTGTTTGTTTACTACCTTGATCTATGGCTTCAGAATTTAGCCTTAGTTGCACCGTTTTGGGTTTTAATCCCAAGAACTAGTATTAGAGCTAGAGATCTAGGTTTAATTGGGTTTTAAGAGTTTCACCAAATCCCTATCATGGCTAGATCAAATAATAAAAATTGGCATCACCCACCAACATTTGATGGACACAATTATGATGTATCGGATAAGAAGATAAAGACTATAATGGTTGAAAATTACTTTTGGAAGTTACTAGTCAGTGGATTCACAAATGCAACTGACACAAGTTGCATAAAATGCATTGAAATTTTTCCAAAAGACCCAACTTAAGGAGAACATGATGAAAGATGAAAAATCCTTGAACTTTTATTGAGACAACAATTTTGGAAGCAATATACCCCAGAATAGTATCAACTAAACACTCAATGGATGCATGGTAAATTCTTCAGAACTCCTACAAAGGCACTAATAAGGTGAGGTGAGTCAAACTCCAAGTGCTTGGGAGAGAGTTTGAAATCCATCAAATGAAGAATTTTGAGTCTATTGCATATTTTCGTACAAGATTTTATAGGTTAACAATTTAATTAGTGATTAATGAAGAAGATATGGAAGATCAAAGAATTTGATAAGATCCTTAGGATTTTTCACTTAAGATTTGACTCAACTGTTATTGCAATTGAAGAGGCTAAATATCATTTAAATATGATAGTGGATGAGTTAATGGGTTCACTACAAATCCATGAGCAGTGGATGAATATATCCAGCCATTACCTAGAAAAAGCTTTAAAAGTTTAGACCAATATGGGAGGCAAGGGGAGAGAAAGTAATAGTAGAGGCATAAGAAGAAAAATAATTTACTATGGAAGAGTAATCTCAGACAACCAAGAAGGAATAAGCAACTCATATTCAGACTCCCAAGGCAAGAAGAGGAGTAGAACATCAAACTAAAGGTATGACAAAAATAATGTTTAGTGTTACTATTATCATAAGTATGTTAATTTTAGTTGTGAATGTAGAAAAAGGCAATGTGACTAGTCAATTCAAAGTGTAAATGTAGCTAATGTTAAGATAAGTGAATCCAAACATTTGTGAAACATGTTCATTGTGTGTAACATTATTGAGTAGATAGATTCTAAGGTTTTGTATATGGAAAATGGTTGTAGTAACCACATGTGTGTTAATAAAATCAAAATAGTTGCCTCCATGGACAAGAAAATTAATTTCAATATTAATATGGGAATGATGAAAAGTTCTAGTTGTGGGAAGAGGGACTATCATCATTTACACAAAACAAGATGAAAGAAGATAAATGCAGGATGTCTACTATGGGCAAAAGCTAAAACATTATCTTTTGAGCATGAGACAATTGGTCTAAAAAGGGTATATATTACTAATGAATACAGGAGAGTGTATTTTCTTTAACAAGGATGGGATCAAGAAGAAGATAGCTATAATTCAAATGACAAAGAACTCCATAGTTCCCCTTATGATGAAAAAAATTCTATACATAGTTTGCAGTTGATCTTCCTAATCATATAAAGAGATTAGTAATACTACAACAAACAACCTTAAATATAGCTAGTAAAGACCCATCCAAACTCTGAAATTTAAGGTATGGGCACTTAAGTTATTCTAGATCAAATATCTTATTCAATAAATATATGGCTAGGGGACTACAAACAATAATAGAACCTAATAGAAAATACGAGGCATGAATCTTATCAAAACTACATGCCCAACCAATTTAATTAGGGTTGTCTTGGAGGGAAAAAACACCACTTGAGTTAGTTGACTAAAACTTACGTGAAACAATTAAAAATCCCAATCATTCAAAGAATTAATACTTTTTACCTTCATAGATGATTACAATAGGAAAACTTGGATTTATTACTTAAAATAAAAATATGAAACTTTTGAAAAAATTATGTGGTTCAAGACCTTGGTTGAGAAACAAAGTAGACACTTCATCAAGGTCCTAAGAATAGATATAGGGAGAGAGTATGCCTCTAATTATTATTTTTAATTCTTAAAATAATTAAGGGATTGAAAATCTCTTCAATGATAGGTAATCTCCATAATAAAACAATGTAGATAGAAGGAATAATAGAAGCATACAGAGATGGTTGCAATTATTTTGAAAGCCAAGGGACATTGAATACAATTCTAGCATGAGTATGTAGCAACAAAAATGAACTTGTTAAACATATGTCCCATATAGGTTTTAGGAGACAACAATCTTAAGAAGCATGGATAAATAAAAAATATAGTCCAAAACACCTAAGAATCTTTGGGTGTGTGGCATATGCATTTCCTCAAAAGTAGAAGAGGCATATATTTGATGATAAAGTAGAAGGGTTTATCTTCATTGGTTATAATGAAAATTCTAAATAATTTATGTTTCACAACCCTATTACCAAGAATATTTTAGTCAACATGATTGTTGAATTCACTGAGATTGAATCATGGGATGGCACTACTGACACTACCTCAAGTATCTCAGTAATAATGTAAGAGATGGAAATTAAGAGATATCTTCTAGAAGTCAAGCTAAACTAGTCATAAATCGACAAGTTGATCCTTTTGTATCACTTTCATCTACATCAATTTCACAACATACTCCAAAATAAAGTAGATTCAATAGTAATCCATATCTAACTCTCACTTTTCTAATGCTAAGAAAGATAATGATATAGATAAGGATTTATGATAATATAAGATAGGATGATATTGATAAAAATATAAAATTTTCTTTATTTTTTCAAAGTGATATTGTATGCTTTGAAGTAGTAGTGAAAGAATAAAAATCATGTGTGGCCATAGATGAGGAAATAAATGCAATGGAAATTAAAAAAACATGGGAGCTACTTAAATTTCCCAAGGGTAAATAATTGATCAAAGTTAAATGGGTTTATAATACCAAGAATAGTACACAAGTAAAATTGAGAGGCTTAAATCAAAGTTGGTTCTTAATGGATACAAATAACCTGGAAGATATTATGATGAGACATATTCTCTTATTTTGATAATGGAAACCATGTAGGTTATCTTATCTATAATGGCCTAGCACAAGTGGGAGGTATATAAAATTATTGTGAAACCCACCTTCTTGAATGGAGTGTTGAAAGAAGAGGTATGTGTCGATAATACACATGGATATGGAGTCAGGGACAAGAAGACAAGGTCTATAAGATGAATAAAGCACTCTATAGGATTAAGAAATAACCTAAGGCATGACAAAATACAATTAATTCATATTTAATTAGCAATGGATTCAACATAAGTGATAGCAAACCCATAACTTACATCAATAGAATCAATTGTAAGATTTTTATTCTTGTATTATAGGTAATTGATTTTATTTTTATAAGAAACAATGATTTCTTCATATTTAAATTCATAGAAGTAATGAAAAAGGAATTTGAAATGATAAACATATGTTTGTTAAAGTATACACATGGCATATAATTACAACAAATGGATCATGGAATATTCATCTCTGAATCCAACTATGCCACACAAACCTTGGAGATATTCAAAATGTTGAATATCAAGCATGTACCAACACTAAAAAACATAGGTTTGAAATTGATTAAATAACACTGTATCAATGAATTAAATCCAACCTTATAAAAATTAATGGTTTAAAGTCTAATTTACTTCACAACTTCTAGACGTAATATAATGTACGTATTAAGTCTGATTTATAGATTCATGGAGACACCTAAAGATATGTATGGTCGAGTAGGGAAGAGAGTATTAAGATATGTCAATAACACCAATAACTATGGCATATTATGTAATACATCAAATGAATTTGATATAATTATCTATACAGACAATAATTGGGAAGGTAGTGTAGACGACAGGAAGATCACATCAAGATATGTGTTCCACATGGGTTCAAGAGCCAATTCATAGGCATCCAAGCTATAACCCATAATTTCTGTTTCTACAACATAAGTTGATTATTTAAAGCAAATGAAACTACATGTTAGGCTATTTAGATTAGGATAATGTGTATATGATATTTTTTGATTATGTAGCCCCTTAGTCTTGTACACTAGAAAAATTAAACCCTAGTTATTCCTCTTAGTTATACACATGCTTTACTTATGCAAGCCTCACATCTATTTTATCTTGTATGCTTTGGCCTATATCTTAGTTTGACTAGATTTTATATTGGTGATAGACATCCCATATTTATTAGAATTCTTAAAATGTATGTATCTTACACCTCTACGATTTCTAATCCTATGCTTACTCTCCTTCTCTTTGGACACTGACATCTATGAAAGGAAGTAGCATCAACATTATTCTCCTATGTTGTTGCAAGTTTCTAGTTACGTAAATTCATAAAATTCTCAAATTAAATGTATTATAATGGTTAGAATAAATTATTTAATGTGAGTTATCTCATGATATTATTGGTATCGATAAACTATCAACCCTCAATCATTTACCACAAAGTAATTAAAGAAAAAGAGCTCTAAATAAGCACTCAAGAATCACTCAAGTTACAAAAAAAATTCCTATTCTTCCCTATTTTAGTATCAGTAAAATAAATAACCTAGATAGAGGTTTGAAGGACTAAATGAGAAGTCATAAGTTCATATTTTCAAAGTTACAAGCTATGTCATTTTTGTACTTGATTTATAGATATTGCAAGATTCACACACAAGCAAACACATAGGGGATAACTACATGATATTAAGGCCCTATTATGGAGTATTATATATATATATATATATATATATATATATATATATATATATATATATATATATATATATATATATATATATATATATATATATATATATATATATATATATATCTGTGAATGACCTTTGATATTGGATTCATTTCATGTTAGCTTGAGACCATGTGCCCACTAATCCATTACCCCAAGGTCACATTAAAAATGGAAAGATACAGTTTTGCCATTTCACTAGGAATGATAGTCCATGACCCATATATGAGTATAATAGAGTGAAGTTGAATCCAAACATAAAAACATCCAAGTCATATAAAAAAATATAAAATAGAATTCAAACAATCTATTTTAGATGTACACAATTCAACCATTCCTCATAATGAAAATATTGATGAAATCAAGTGTGTCTCCCTTTCCCTAGCTAATACTAATGTTGAAATCCTATGTCTCCTTTACATGATTTAGGTCATACTATTCCAATTTGTTCTTCATATCTACTATGTAATGATAAAATAAATTTCATGTGTCTCCCATTATGATAATTGAAGTAAACAATAAGAGTACAAAATAAAATCTTACGTAAATATTCCTAAAACATGTATTTTTTGGGACACACAAATTATACAAAATATATTTGATGTATCTTGTGAAAATGTCACACCAACAAGTTTAAATAAACAAAAAAAGATGTTTCATAAAGGTTTCCTAATGAATTCTTTTTGTAAGATACAAATCAAGGATGCAATTATAGTTGTGTCAATATTCATTTTCCACATAATGATGATGAGCCTAAAGTAGAAAATGATATTGCATTACTTTCTTCTCCTTATATAGGGTGTGATACTCAAAATCAAAGTGAAAATGAAATCTTTACATCTTTTAATATGGTAAATAACATGGAAAAAATTTCTTTCCTTTCTTCCTTTGCATTTTCTTCTCAAAAGGAGAGTGTTCCTCAAAATGAAATTACACCTCCTACTCTTATAATATGTCATGAAGTTCCAAGTAATGTTTCACCTTGCAATGATAATAGTATCAAACTTTATGATCTTCCACAAGACATACATACATATTTAGACATGGGTGTTCCTTTACCAAATAGTGATAAATCATGTGATGAGACTGTTTCCAAGAATGATGAAGAGTCCACCATCAATGTGTTCTACATGAATGGTAGTTTGCAACCACTAAAAAAATTATCAACTTATTCATGTAACATGTTATCTATTATGACCACCATAGGATATTTTCAACGTCAAGTCAACACTCTTAAGTTATAAGTTTCTTTTCATGAAGATATTTTTAAGGTGAGTATATTAAAAAAATAACCTATTTATTGACATGTATTTTAATATCCTTATGTAAAATTTTTTATCATCCCTGATTTCTCCTTCTTCAATGGTCAATGGTCAATGGGATATTTATATTTATTTTCAATTACATGTGCACTCCTTTGGACATTTGGCCCAAAATCAAATTTTTTTATTAAAATATTTCCATCTTAGTTTAATAAAAGGACCTCTTGATTGGTTTTACAACCTTCTAAATTGATCCTTATTAACTTTAAAAAATCATGAGAATGTATTCCTAGGAAATTTTGACCTATTTACGTTAATCTATAATTGAAACATTTTCAAGCATTAACTCAAAATGAGAATGAGGCTCTACAAGAGTATGTTATTCAATTTAAGTATTATTTGTATTCATTAAACTATACACCTTTAGATTTAGAACTATAATTTATATTTATTAGGCATATTCTTTCTCCACTTCAAGAGATAGCATTGAACAAACCCTTTATTTCATTCAAACATTATATTGGGATGTGCACAAATATGCTTATGCTTTAATAAATAGAAAAACTCAATTGTCTATTTTTCCATTAGAAACCAAGCATGTTAAGACACCTGTTTCAAAGGAACATAAAAAAGTTACAAAGGATCATGAAACACTTCACAAATATTCCTTAGAACCACCATTACCTACCATAGCACCAATAGTTAATGTATTGAACAAAGGGAAGGAACATGTTTTTTGAGTACCTCCCATAGTTAGACCAAATAACACCACAAGATACCAACCTCTTTAGTTTGATTGGTACTGAGATAGACCACATGATATAGTATGAACTTTGTTATAGAAATGATTGATCAATATCCCTCCTAATTTAAACTAAACACATCATATATTTGAGAAGGTAAAAGGACACCACTTTTTCACTTATCAAGATATTAATGGTCATCAAGATAAGGAGTGTTTTGTTCTTGAGTAAAATCTTACATAATTAGTAGGTTGGGGAATCATTCCATTTTAAAAGGATGCATCTAGAACTCATATACATAATTATACTAGAGGGTCATATAATAGGGTCAAACTATTCCATGATGATACTTATAAGCAAAAGACATTCCATTGACCTTCACAGAATATGCCCAGTAGAAAAATCCTCCCAGTGGGCTCTCTACCTGAACTAATTGCTCCCAAACTAATGCTATCATGGAATGATTAGTTTATTAGTCTGTAATTGAGGGATAAGTGGAAGGGGTGCACATACATAGCATATTTGGTTTCCTAATCAAGTACATATATATTCACCAGTTACACCTACAATTATAGTAGAGTTGACTATAGATACAAACCCAATAATTATTTTACAACATGATGATTAAAATAAATCATTCTCATTTCGTACAGGGTTCCATTGCAGATGATGAGTATTGTATTGTTCAAATCATACAACTACTTCATTAATGTTAAATATTTGTTTTAAATTTTACTAAAATCTAAAACATACAACATGGAAATAAAATGCAATTAACAAACCATATAATGACAAAAAAAAATAGAAAACTTTAAATATTTCCAAAATACCAAAAAAAATATTAAAAAAAGAACACTTACAAAACCTACATGTTATATTGGCTCTTTAGCATCCATGTGGTACTTACATATTGATGGATTACATACTCAATTAATCCTACACACACACACACACACACACACACACACACACATCACACTTCTTTATTGGGTATGATACTAGCATACACAAATACATGATACACTCATATTTAAAATGTTGTTTGTTCCCTCTACTCATATCATATGGACATTGAGGCATCCACTTCTTTGATCTTGATACACATAGCTTATTTCGTTAGATGATCACTCTATACTATCATATTTGGGCTTATATATGTACTTACATATGCATATTATCCACGAACATATCTTACATAGGGTACTTGATATGCTGTGCAATTTTTTTATCTAACACATTTGATCAATGGGCCATTATGACATGTTGTTCTAGTTTGTTATGCTTTTACTCTATACACTTCCTTAAGTTTTTTGCCTTGCTATTGTCTTGCTTTTTCAAGCATTTGAATATGCTTCATTGTATATAGTCCATGTTCCTATGTTTTCCTTTTTGCACATTTAAATATGTCATTGCTTGTTGAATGAGCATTTTAATATGTCATTCCTTGAGTTTGTGTACATTGTATTAAGTCACATCCATTCAATATTATGGCATTTGAACATGTTCCTTGTTTTAGGTATCCTTGCACCATTACTTTTTGACTTATTTTTTAGTGATCTTATTGTGTGCGATTGTTTGCTTGTTGATCTTGTACTATTAATATCAATATGTTTCCATTATATTTATCATGCATCCTATGCCTACATGTGATCATATTGATTCTATACACATCAATGATACATTTAACTAGACATGTTCCTTTTATATGCTAGATTGTTACATCAAAAAAATTATAGTTGTTTTACCCTTTTATGGAGAGTTAATTTCTACAAAATTTTATTTACCTCATATAAAATGGGGAGAATATTAATGGGGGCATGCTTCAAAAGCATGTTTTAAGTAATTTTCATAGTTCTTAGATTTAGTTGGGGAATCTCATATGGACATGGCCTCCACACATTCATAGTTTTTAGATTATAGTGGGGGCATGATTTGGAAGAAAGTTCTCCACATTCATTCAATATTCAATACTTATACCAGTTTGTACGTTTACTGGGGGAATTTAATATGGACATAAATTTTACACATTCACAATTTTTAGAATAATTGAGGGAATGTTTTGGAAGCTTGTTCGTTACATCTATTCAGTATGGTGCTTATATTGATTCATAGATTTAGTGGGGGCATGCTTTAGAAGAATGCTCTCCACACCCACTTAGTGTTTAGCATTTACAATTTATAGTGGGGGTATGTATTTCAAACATGTAATCCACATTTGTACTTATATCAATTTCATATTTATCCATATATAGTTGGGGAATTATTTGGAATAATATCCTCCATAGTTACATAGTTTTCTTAACTGACCAAAAGTATGCATTTATATGATTTTGATTCATAGTTGTGTTAGAATTCTATACATGGTACCATTAATATACACAATATCAGAATGAAAAATATCTAAGGTGTATATGCTATGAAACGTGCACCTAATATTACAAAATCCAAACAAATCTCTAATTCCAAAATTATTGCACATATTGATACCCCATAGAATTTTATAGACTTTATCAAGCCAATCAACAATAGTAGTTAGTTCACATTTTTATTATGGTTGAGGTGATTAAATCACTCTTAATATTTCATTTTTGATTAGTTTTGACTTGATCATCTAAACTCACCAGGTTATAAGTATCATTGAGTTTCACAGTTGAGTTAATCTTAATTACCAGGTAAAAACTCACTTTTACTCCAAAGTTAGGGTTGTGTGCCTTCCAACCTCTCTTTCCATCTCCTTAGATATATGCACTTTAAATATTGTTATATATTTATCCTAATTTTAGTATTATATCCTTTCAATGATACATATTTTGAAAAAATAACTTATTAATTTACAGGTTGGTTACATTGATACACAAGTGTACTCCTAGACTTTGATCTTTTAGTTTCAATATATTTCAAGCACATTTGACCTAGATCATATGCACTGATTATAAACTGTAACACAATCTTGGTTGTATTTTAGTCACTACCATAGCACTAAATTCAACTCCAGCAAAGCAATCAAATTGAATCAAAGTAAACACAAGGTTTGCATACACACCTACGTATGTATTCCTTTCTTTTAGAATATCAATTCATTAATATATCAAATGGGTGGGGTAAATGTAGTCAATATTTTGTGATTATATAGCACCTTAGTATTATACACTTGGAAAACTTAGACCCTGGATTTTACTCTTAGATCTACACATGTCTTACTTCCACAAGCCTCATATTTGTTCCATATCAAGCCCCTTGGCCTATCTCTTAATCCAAACATATTTTATACTGATGACATAGACATTTCATTTTGCCTAGAATGTTTAAAATTTACTTATCTTATACTTTTGCATGTCTTAAGCCTATACTTGATCTCCTTCTCCTTGGAGACTAACATATTCGATAAACACCAGCATCAATGTTAATATCATACCTAGACACAAGTGTCCAAATCCATTAATTAATATAATTTATAAATGATATAATGGTTAGCCTAAGTGATTTAATACTATTTATCTCACAATAGTATTAGTATTAGTTTAATCTCCACTCTCATCCATTCATCGCCAATAAATTAGACCAAAATAACACTCAAGTTACCAAAATATTGCCTATTTTCCCTAACTTTTATATCAGTCAAAGGAATGACCCATATACATGTCTAAATTACTAAAGGAGAATTTATAAGGTAATATTTTCCTAGTTATAAGCTAGGTCATTATTGTACTTTATTTACACAAATTACATGATTCACACACAAGCCAACAAGTAAGGGAGAACTACATGAACATGAGGCTCTATTCTAGAGTATTGGCTATGTAGTCAGTAGAATTTGAAAGTGGGCTCATTATGGGTCAAATCGAAACTATGTACCCATTAACCCATTTTTATGGAAGGTCACATTGAAGATAAAAAGCTAGGATTATACCATTTCAACAAGAGTAACAGTTCATGACCTAGATATGAATGAACCAATGTGAAGGTAAAGCTAAACCTAGAAGCATCCAGGTAGTCATACCCTATTTCAACAAATATTTTGTATGACACTAGTGTTGAACCCAGATATTAGCATTGATGCAAAATTCTTAGGCTAATGTAACTATAAAAAGAGACAAAAGCCCTAGATCTAGAATATCATGATTGATCTAAAACTCATCCTCCTACCTAATTTTTGCATGTTCTAGATCCATATCTACATTAGCATAGGAACCATCTAACTACTCTCTTTTATGTCTTTTTTATATCTATCATAGTTGTACTTTCCATTAATAGCCTATGTCAAATTTCTAAATTTAGTATATGGTAAATCTGAGTTTAGGACATAAACTGACCTACTATGGATATGATATTCACCCTTGTGCCATATAATTTATATATCATTAACCCTATCTACCCAACTAAGATTCATCAATCTAATATAGGGTTAAACAAAATATTAGCTAACTTTAATTATAAACAATGAGATCAAACAACAATATATTATGACAATGTATCCTCAACAACCTTGACAAAAAATCTAGTTTTAGATGAATGGAGCTATCATATTTAGATTTTTTATCATTTCATTATGGAATTATTTGAACATGGAGAGATTGAGCTTCAAATTTACATATTTGATAAATAGGTCACTAAGATATTTACTAATACCTTGTAAAAATATAGTTATGTATGTTTAAGATAGAAATTAGGGGCCATAGATATAAGAACACTACCTCTATAGGTTCATATGTTGGTTTTGAAAGTCCACATTATGGCTCTAGTGATGTATTGGTTGGATCATGAGATTCACATTCTAGGTCCATAGATGCACATTCTAGCTCTAGAGATGCATGGACTAGCTTCAATAATGAACAAAAAGTATCAAAATGACACAAATAGTTAATTGGTAGCTTCCAAGATGATTTAGTGGTTGAAAAAGGTTCATCAAAACATGGAATAAGGTCAACATTAAAGGGGGGGGGGGGGGGGGGGGGGGGCGGGGGGGGCTCGGGGGGGCGGCGGAGGGTGGTGGGGGGGGATGGGGGTGGTTTAAAAATATTTATTCCTAACCTCTATCACCTACCTCCAAAGGGAAAAAAATCACAAAACAACATTTAATACACAACATTTAAAATTTTAATTATTTTTGAAGGAAATGGGACTAAGCAGCAAAATATTTGATAGGTAGGGAACTAAAGTAAGAATATAGAAGAAGGCAAACTGATATAATATAATAATATAAGTGAACGCCATAGTAGTGAAGTAGATAAAAGGGGAGAAGATAAAAAGTGTAGCAATAGAGCAGAACAACAAAGAGCATGTGTGAAGCTACATCAAATTAAGACATTGGCATCATTTATATTTATAACAAATGATAATATAAAGATCATAAGTAGTAGTATACATAACAGAGGAAAATATAGAGTCAAAATAGAAGTTTTTTAGTAAATTCAGAATAAAAATTTGAAAAGAGGGTAAACAAAATTAGTTGTAGCAAGAAGATTGTGTAATGAAATGAATATAACATATTTTTTGAATCAATATTACCATATGATTTTTTTTATGTTTTAGATAAACTCTACCTCCTATAAATGCCTAATGCTTTGGCTCTGGAATTTAGGATTAGTTTCACTCTTTTATGTTTTATTCCCAATATTTATTTGCTTGTGTCTTTAGTATAAATGGTGTATATTCTATTATAATTAATAAGATTCAAAAAGGAAGTGATGCATATTGGTTCTCCATGTATATTACATTATTTTAAAAACCTTTAGATTCATTATATATTGACTTGGTAAATTTCATAAAGAATTATTATGGTTTTCAAACTTCTTTTCCACCCATTTATAGCGCCAAATTCATCTCATTCACATGTCTATGATTTTGTTTAAATATAAATGGGTGTATTTTACTTAGATGTAAAGTCACAAAGGAAGTATTGTATTATAAAATATTATTTCAATTCATTGGTAAAGTCTATAGTCATCTCTATTTGGTAGTGATGTACTTGAGTTTTCATTCATGAAATCACATATGAAAAGAGTGTTTTTAGGATTTTTTTAGCATGGTTAATATTAATATATCTCTAATAAATAATATAAGTGGTTAAAAAATATATACAATAGAATTAAGTATTTCTAGGAATAATACTTTTACTCTTAACATCAAATACTTAACCATGTAACCATTTATTATTTGTTTGAAATCCACATCTAAAAAGAATAATTGATTCTTTATTATTTTCAATGGGATGATGTATCACATGCAATTTGGATGTTCAATTTCTCAACATATATACACCTCTTTTTTTTATAGAATAATAAGGTATAATGGGCCCTTACCCCATGGTATAAAATCATCTAACTAGTGGATAAAATAAACAAATATAAATTCAATATATAGGAGAATATAAGGAGATGTGAAACAAGCCTTTAAAAATTAAAACCACTTCAATTATAATAATCCAAATATAATAATGAATTATAAATAATAAAATCCTAGAAGTTTCATAAAGAATTTCACTAACCAATAATAATGAACTCATCCCAAAGTAATCTAGGAGTACATGATGGAAGTTCCTCCATGGAACTACTGAAGGAAGTATCTAAACATTGCCTTAAATGTTTTGGATACTGACTACTAATACGTATTTCAAGAACTTCTCCAAGACAATAACTCAACTCAAACTTCCAAAAATGTTTCATAATAAGAAAAACATAATGGCATTTGAAAAGTTCTTAATCAAAAAAATTTTAAGTATATAAAATGAAGAGGAAAACCTTCATTAATTGAAAAGTAAATTACACCAACTTTACAACAAAGGCTACTCAAAGTCCTCAAATGCAAAAATATCACTACCATTATTAAAAATAAAATTAGAGTCAAATCCCATTGAAACTCAAAACTCCCCTACTATATTTCAGGAGAAGCCAAAATCCACAAAGATTTAAATGGGAATTTGAAGGTGAGTAATGTTTTTTTAATTAATTGGCTACATTCTTCCCAAGTAGGGTGACCTTCAAACTACCAATATTCATTAACAAGAAGGTGAATATTTCCAAAGTTGGAAAAGAAATATGCTAAAGAGTTAGTATCATTATATTTATGAGAGAATGAAATATCATCAAATAATGGAATGGATTTGATAATATATTGAATGATTGAATTAAGATGTCACTTATTTGTCCTTCTCAATTTCACAACATTTATTATCAAGAGTGAAGCACCTTACAAAATGAAATTATTTAATTTATATTCAATAGTGATTATTAATCCTAAGAAAAGATAGTGCATAAGATGAATTGTTTGCATACCAAACAAAGTTGAAATTATAAAAAGAGAGCACTTGTCTTGAATTATCTCTAAATATACCTCCACCTCTATAAATTCCTAGGTTACCTTTAAATTTATTTATTTATTTTTTTTTAAATTTATGCTTTTGTGATTCTAAGAAACCAATAATAATTGTTTGATTTGAGGAGGAAGGTTGAAGTTATTTTTCAATAATTCAAATTTTAATAGAATATGATGATATTCTATAATGATTTTATTTTTAGGAAGCAAAACTTTGGCTTTAAAACACTCTTGAAGGATCACCTAAATTTTTAGAGGAAGGATTTATTCTAATAGGGATGAGTTCTTACATAGTATATTATTTATTTTTTTCCATAAACTTAAGATGATCATAGATGCGGCCATCAATCAAACACTTTAGGATATGAGTAGATCATGATGTTCTGTTTATTTTTTTAAGGAATTCACATAACAACTATTTTCATGATATATTTTTTTAATTATAATAAACTAAGTCTTATAAATTATCTTGAAGGACTATTTCATATAATTTGGACTTACTAGCAGTCCAATTTTTTAAAACTATTAGAAATAAATTGGACTATATCAAGATATATCGAGATTAAGTTGGACATATTTCAGATAAATCACATCTGTCTAATATATGTATGATAAGTAAAAATTATTTAAAATGATCATAAATAACTAGTAGTTGAAAACTATCATAAATAATTTGGACTTCATCAGGAATTACTTAGACTTATTATAACAAATCACATCTATATTACATATTTGCAATAAGTCCAAATTATGCAACCATTTAAATTGGTTCATAGACCATGCATTTAAAGATAACAAGACTTGGTAGATTATTAAGGAAAAATAGCTCATACATTACTTGGTTTCATGGGTGGTATGTGATTTAAAATACCTAGGCTGACTAGGATGCCACATGTCATCAGTTGATTAGATCATGAAGTATCTATTTAATCTGATTTGAGTGACATCCTCATGACCATCAAAGTTTATCTCATATTTTTTTACCTACCATGTTTCAATCACAATTTCCTATTATTATATTCTTAATATAGTCTCCTACATAGTCGAGTTATCAATATTGTGATGTGTGTTGCAATCTCAAGTGCTTACATTATTTAAGACTTTTATTTGGACTAACCATCCTTCTACACAGTTGAGTCACTAAAATTGTGCCATATGGAAAAATATTAGGTGTTTGTATGAAGTGTAATTTGATAAATTGTAAATCAAGATAACATTTATCAATACACAAATTTCAAAGAACAAATCTTGACATGCAAATGGGACATTCATAGGCGTAAACCCCAAAGACCTTTTTGCATACATAGGAATGCCGAAGTGTATTTTGTGAAACATAAAATCCAAAGTGTAAATTCTTGGATGTGCAAATTATGAAGACATTTTTTTGAAGACCATTTTGAAGGATGAAAAAATATGAAGTGGACATTCCAATAATCAAATGCTATTAAATAGATGCATAGGTATCATAATACTGAATTATCATAGTAGAAAATATAAAACTCAAATATCGAAGTGCATTTTTTAGGACATAAAATGTGAAGTGCCACTAAAAATAAATATAAATAAATGAAATAATAAAAAATTATAAATTCTCAATAAATTGACTAAAATTTAAAAAAATATATTTATATTTCTCATTCCAAAATTAAGGAAACACCATTTAAAATTTCCCAATCCTTTTATTAATATTTTTGTTAGTGCCTGGTGGGACAATGCATTCAAATGCTCTATTATAGTGCCTTTCAAAAAATTATTCAGAACAAGTATATGAGCTCTCCAATTTTTATTTGGTTTCTAAGTCTAGATGATACTATCTATGAGTAAGGATGGTAAACCTGTGTCAGTTGGGTTTGGCTTCCATTCTTATCCAATCAGCCTGAATAAATTTATGCTTCTTCTACATCTTTTATCTCTACATCAGCTGGTATGAATCAGCCTACATTGACCCTTCATTCTATATCCCCATTTATTTTTAGTATCTCAATATTGATTTTAGCTCTAGCAACTCATACTGTGTAGTCTACTCCTATATAATTTTCAAGTCTAATAAATAACATATCTTTGATTTGTAAATATTGAGCTAGATCAAATGAAATTTTTGTTCTCTTGCTTCTTGGACCAACATATGTATCTTTCGATGTCAATCCAAAATCAAGGGTCCTATCATGAACCAGTTTGTCCAAATCTCTATGCAAGGGTATATCATGGTGATTTTTGGGACAAAAATCTCCTGTATACTCAACTTCAGAAGAGAACATGTCTTATTTCATTATGCCATGGATGTTTTGAAAGTAAGATGATAGATCCTTCCACTTACTATTTATGGTCAAATAAAATTCATTAAAATATTGTACATACTTATTTAAGTTATATTTAATTTATTTTTCACTCTTTTTTCTACTTCTAGTTAAGTATTTTACAACAATGGAATCTTTAGACATTTCTCTATTTTTCAAGTCTTTGAAATATATTTTTTTCGAATTACCTTCTAGAACATTTGTCTCACCAATTTCTTTTGTTCCCCATAATGTAATCTAGGGGGACCAATTGTTATTTCTTATAGAGTTTTTACAATGCATAATAGGTAGACCTTACTCCATGCATAGAAGAAAGTTTTGTCCTTTTGTGAATCCTACTATTTCATTTATTCCCTTAAGCTGATAACTATTAACATACTCTTTGAAATCCACTACCTCTTCAATCAAATAAGGTTTGAAGTTTTTTGTATTTTCACATGTCCTGTAAATATCCATCATCTTTGCCACACTTCATACAAATTTCCTCTTTATACATTCAGATACGTTTCTAAATGTGCCATCAATGTACTCATGGTTAAGTCCTATAGGGATAAATCCTACCTCAACATTGAGGAAAACACCTTTGTATAGAAGGAGAGATAAATATTGCAACACATAATTATACCAAAAAACAAAGTTTTGTGAATTTGTAAATGTAATATTAGTTCCATATAAGATTCAACATTTTCTAAGCATAATTATGGATGGAAATACATGTTCTTATTATCCCCACAATAGTTGTCTAGTTGAAGGTATAGTCTAAAAAGAAGTTTCTTAAAGGCACATATTGATTGTAATTCTTCACTATATTTCTTACATTCAAGCTAGAATTTGTTAGACAAAAGTGTATGATATAACATATATTTTGAAGTTATAGGTTTATATAATAAAGATCCATAAGTATCTAGCACTATTATTTCCATATCCCTGAAGCACTTGTTTAATGAGTTGATAGTAAACTTAGACCCTCTAAAAATGTATTGTAAAAAAATGCCCATATCCACATGCAACATGACCATGTGTTATAATTCCTTCCATTGACAACTCTAATATTGTATAGATAAATTCTTTGCTTTTTGTCACTATCCTTAGCACAATTTTTTTTTGATGTTCAACCTTGTCATGAGTGACACTGATGCATTCTTCAGGGTATTGCTCTGATAGTCATTTATGTGTGTAATACATTTGTCTTGCAAAAAGTATTTGATTTGAGTGCATCATGAATTATTGATTGATACACTCTTCTTGATCTCTAGAGAGGGACCCAGAGCATTTCTATTGAGTCAAAAAGATACATGTTTTGAACCTAGTGAAGTCATCAAATGTGGCAATGGTCACATCATGAAAATTAGTTTTCCACATGTTATTGAATTTTGGCTAGGATACTGGCTCATATTCCATATCTAAAAATTTTGGATTGATGTGGTGCCTCATAAATTATTTAGTGAAAGATACTACTAAATGTTAGACATTTTCTCATGAGCCATCTATATCTACCTGGCATGTTAGTCATGGAGAAATGTCTATAAAATCATCCACCAATTGGTCCAACAAATCTTTAGCTGCCATTGTCTTCTTATGTGGAGTTTGTCAAAATATCCTTGCATGGAATGCATTTATTTTCCCATTTTTATGAACAATTTGAATGTCAAATAAGTTACTTCTCTTCAATCCATATATTTTAAGCCAAGCTTCCAAATAGATCTCTATAACTTGAAAGTCAATGCTAGTTTTGTTTCTATTTTTCTTAAAAAACTAGTAGAAAAGGCATCCAAGACATGTTGCCTCCTATATATTGTGTTGGAATCAAGAACATTTATCTTTGTAGATTTTAGAATCTAAAATGAAAATCCTAACTGAAAACTTTTTTTGGTCCAAAATTTATCTACATACATTGTTGAAATCTCACTATCTATGTTTTCATCAAACTCCACTTGGCTAAGTGAAGTGTTTGGCTAACTTATTTTTTGGCTCGAGTATTTGTAGGCACAAGCTAATTTTTTTGAATGCCTTTACACTAGGAATATTAGGTAAGGATTGAATTCATTATCCACTATGTCCCAAATGTTTCTAATTTCTTTCTCCTTAGGTGTCATGTATCATAAATTGATTGCTCTACAAGTCTCAATGTTGCCTATTTTGTTAGAAGACCATCTAACGATAGATGTTTAAGTTACCTTTGTATTGAAAGTCTCACAATGTTGTATAACCTACCTTATGCAAATTTCCAATTCATTTTCTAACATTGGGATAGGAATTCAACCAAAAATCTCCTGTTGTTGTGCAAATTCAACAAAACTAAATGCAATTTCTTCATCATTTTTAATAGTTGTACATTTGTGCAAAAAAATACCCTTTTCCAAGAAAAGTTCTTTTTAGGCTTTGAAATGTGGCAAGATCATTGATATATTGAACAAATAAATCTAAGCAAGGGTTTTATTATTACAATGATTTTATATGCATAACTGAATTCACATTATTTTATCTTTGTTCTATGTCACTATCTATAGAAAACCTGTCTCTGACTTGTTGCATCATTCTTCTACTCCATATAGTAAAACTATCAACTACATCCCTTTAATTATCCATAAAAGGTTTAGGAAATATAAGTGGTAGAGTTGGATCAAAAGCTTTAATCACATTAACACTTAAACATTCAACAGGTATTTCCTCATTATGGCATGTAGAAGTGAGATTTATGGGTTCTAGAGATTCAACATCTGGACTTGCCACTTTGTGTATTCTTCCTTCACCAATGACCTTACCATTATTTATGAGAGAAACATAGTCTCCATATTAGAAATCCATTGACATATGATTTTTCAGCCTAGACATTTACAAAAGACATGAGAAGAGTTGTTATTCAAGTTATTTATAAAACAAGTTCAATTTATACCTATATGAAGCAGATAAAGTTGTGTGTATACCACAACATAAGCATGAAGATATGTTAAAACCTAAAAATGTTACAAACATAATGTACAACATTATTTTTAATGACACAATTTATGTCAATCCCAAAAAATAATATATTTTAATATCATATACTACATACTTCAAATCTTGCATCATCTTACTTGAAGAAAATTAAGTCAATATTTAACCATGTATTTTATTAAAATACAAAATGATATTGAGTAATGAGGGTTTTCATCAAAATTATGGAAAATGATTAGCTTCTTATATTTTTGGATCATGTATGTGATCTGAACCTCTATCATGGGACCAAATTTTTGAAGGTATCACTTATGAGATACATTTCAAACATGCGTATGGGTACCCTTGAAGGTTTTAAGGTAGTACTTGGTGATACCTTGAAGTGGCTTATAATACCTTATATTGTACTCATGACATTGATATTAAGGATTCAATTTTCAATAGTCAAGGACATATGGAATACACTCATGAATCCACGACATTTCAACACTCAAAAAATATTTAAAGTTCATCAATCGAGAAACTCTCCTTGATTATGCCAAGTGCCTCCATCCTATTTACCCATAGATTGATAGATTAAACTTAAAGTGATAATTCTTAGGGATGTGTAAGAATCATGGTGGAGACACGTGTCTCCCTCTGAAATACCTTTAGAATTATTTTTAAAAATGGGGCCCATTTCCCTCAGCTAATGGTGCACCTTTTATTTAAAGAACTCTCTTCTTTCTTGAGTATCATCGTGATGACATGTGTCTTTAGAAAAAGTAACTGAGACTTTAATTTTGTATCCATGTTCACCTGTGCACCCAGTCACTATGAGTCTATGATGAACCTGAGTGCTGGCTTCATGTTTGGAACTACATTCTTTTTCGTTTCTAAATAAGATACATATAATTATTAGACCATGGGGATTCGTATAGGTTAAATTTTATAGTAACCCATACATGTCAAGACTTTTTTTGTGATGATTTTTAAATAAATGTCTAAGAATGTGGTGATGACAAAACAAGTATGGTAGAAGGACCGCTAATGGTTATGGAAGACCATTAATGACATGGTGTTTCAAAATATTCCATCTTGTTTAAGGAATATTGAGTTAGTATTATTGACATGGATTCCAACACATGCTAAGGGGTAATTTATATATTTTTGAGACAAAAAGGGTTACCATCAAAGCCAAAATATTAAAGATGAAGAAGAGCACTCATGTGCAGGCACTTAGTGTATTTAAAGAGTTTGATAAGAGAAAATTAGATGTCCAAATCCATAAAACAAATGGGAAGAATAATTAAAAAACATTATAGACTTTTGTGAATAACAGTATTATACTATCTTCTCTTGATAGACTCTTGTACATAAAAATGAGACCCAGATTTTGGTAGAACAAAGTAATCAAACAACGTAGATTATAGGTTTTTTCATGGATAGGACCAAGTTATTGATCCCACTCATAGATATAGAAAAGGAAAAAAATAAGGATTGGGCTAGGTCATCAACAACCCAAATTTAGTGATCCAAATCCATTTAACTTTGTGGAAATAACCTATGTTACTCTCTTCACCCTATGAAAATAGCCAAGTGCATAACTAGGAGCTCTTGCACTTCAACATCTACTTCAAGGTTATGATGCATAAAGGATAATCAAGGTACCTATATTTAGGAAACTATATGAGGTCATGTATAACTTGTTAAGTATATATAACCAAAAGGATATTTATTTGTCTATAGATATCACTGTTTGGATCAATGCATAGACCATGGTGAGAACCACAAGCCTCCTAAATCATGGAAAATCCTTATTACGATATAGGTCCACCATACCACCAATATATATATATATATATATATGTTCATGAGAATTTTCCCACTAGGGTAGGTAGAGGAATCCCAATTGACTACATTGAGTGCATTGCAATGTGTATTCTGGTGGAGTGTATTACAAACAGGTTTTGGTAGACAATGAAGCAGGCCAAGAAGGAAAAAAAGGAGTATTCACATTGTGTATTGCATGATACACATGAATGAGAACTTCAATTAGATTGATTTTATTGAATTTTATCTTAACACTAATATTGAAAAGGTAATTTTAGGTATCTCATAAAATTTTCAATATTAGTTTCTAGTTTTATTGTTATGTTTCACCCAGTGGAAGTCCCCGCTAGGACAAGTTAATGTTATTGTAAACTTTTGGCCTACTACTACCCTCACAAGTATCACTTGCACTAAGATAGGGCAATATTATGAGCAATCAGGGCAATTTAACACATAGTGGCTTGAGGCTTTAGTTTTGACTAGGTTAAACCATCAAATTTCATAAGATGTCATACAATATATGGGGTAGCATGGATTAGTAACCAAGATGTACAATGTTATTCAAATCAAGGTGCATGAGTTGTACATGCCAACTATGACTCTAATGCCATTTTTCATCACATTGGTTGAAACACAAGATACAATATGGAGGTAGAGATCCCTAATCACAAAATAATGTTTATAAACAACTACACATCGATAGGCCTCAACCCAATAGTCCACTACTCCTCCATATGAAGAAAAATGCAAATAGGAGGGACTTGCATAGAGAGCCTCACCACCACCAGCCAAAAAGAGATCAAGGTAAATCAAGTCTTGGTTAGACAACCCATTTATGCCAAGGAAATATTATGAGTATAATCTCATAATGTTGTTGGTTGATGAACATGATGTTATTCAATGCATTATCAAACACATCAATCAAAAGGTCTATGATAAGGAGGGGAAGGCGTTCCTTTTCTAGAAAGTAGTGGATACTTTCCAAATGTGGGATAAGCTAAGTAGTGACCATTTGGATGACATTTCATAACCATCCCCTCTATTATATGGATACTATAGGTCATGAAAAATGTCAACATGAACTTCCATCAAAAAATTTCCAAAAATATCAAGAAGTTGGTTCATCATATACACAGTTTGTAGATCTACAATAAGAAGGGAGACTGGTATGGCCATTGATAAGTAAAAAATGTAGTCATCATTAATTGAGGCCTTCAACCACTATATTTGAATGTTTGGGATATTTAGAGACCCATCCATAATAAGTAGTATCCATAAGGACACGCTTGTCATGGTTATCAAATCTAAATCTTTGGAGCAGTCACAATCTAATATGGAAATAGATGATGTATATGTAATGGAGGATCCCTAGATACCACTATTTGAATCAAATCCACCTCTATTACTTCTACTTTGATGGAGACATATTTAAATGTTTTAAAGCTACCATTGACCATGTAATTTTAAGCAGTAGATGTATTCTAAAAATCCATTATGTAAAAGGCTTCAAAAATGGAGCATATTGTTATTTGGTTACACAAAGAGAAATCAAAAGCATAAAATCAAATTTTTGAGCCTAGGTAGCTCATCAATGCCTATTATCATGCTATGGTTATGAAAATATTTGGTGATCAATTAATTTCTAATGATAAACAACTCACTGCATTGATAACTCAACTAACAAAGGATTGGATGAGCGTACATAAATTTCACACCTAAAGGTATGTTATCCATGCTGAGATGGAAGGCATTTTTGAAATTCTAGAGGAATCTTTATAGATCTTATATACTATTGCACATCAGGACAAGTAGATTACAAAAGGAATGATTGATTGAAGGTAGCACCTTGACAAATCCTTTGATTTTTATAAACTAAATTTTTTAATTATGGATAGAGTTAAAGATCAAATGGCTATTGGGGAAAGATGGAATAGTGCATTTCAATAGTTTTGAGAAGCCAGGGATATCATGATGAAGAAGCTCTAGGTCTAGTAGAATGAGACAATATGCAAAATATTTATGACAATTCTAGCTCAAAGGACTACAAATAGGTTGGATGATATTGTGTTAGATATCCAACTTAATATTTCAAATGATAGATATTTCCTTATCATCACACAATAAATACATGTGCATAATTTGATGGTCATTCAAATTTCACTGTATGTTTTTTTTTCCATGGTGTGCGAAGTACTTGATAATTTAAAAATGCTCAAGTGTTAACTCTTATAGGTTGAACTAGCTATTTAACATGTCATAAATGAGCCTAAGGTCATTCCACCATAGGAGCTCAAAGTAATTTGGCAGAAGAGAAAGCTAGATATAAAGGCATAGTCTTGGAAGCCACAACCTAGTTAGCCATGAAAGTGTTGGATGTTGAGTAAGGCCTCATAGTTTATCTTGGGATGAAATAATAGTTTAAATTTAAGAAATTTTTGGATGTATAGTAGGGCTTCATAAAATCATAAGTGTATAATTGACGGACACATATGCGTAGGGTATCATTTTGTCATCTATATGGTCTTTTGGATGTCTTCAACCTTGTTAGCCAAGCGATAGATATAAAAATTCCATGACTCTTTTCTTTTTGTATGCCAAAAAACTTCTAATGTAATATTGTTTTGATGTGTGATATATATTAATATACTAACTCTATTATTATTTTCCTAAGATTCTTTTACATATGCATAGAGTGCATTGTTTACTCTATTTTGGTTTTGCTTGTTCAATATTGTATTAGGTTATTTATGATCTAGAATTATTAACACCATGCTAGTTTAAATGAAATGTATAAAATTAAAGATTGCATTAATTCATTCATGCTATTATGATTTTTTCTACTTCTTACTACACAAGATGTACCTATAATCTCCATGTTTTAACGAATTTCTAAGATAATCTACTAACATTCCTTTAGCAAGCACATGATTGGAATTTTATTTCAAGGCATCTCTAATGAAATACCTTTAAGGTATTTGTATTACCTTTGAGTGTAACCTATTTCATGTTTTTTAGGTATAAGGTATCTCATAGGATAGACTTTCAAACATGCATTTGTAGTAATTTCAATGGGTATCCTATTAAATACCTTGAAAATGCACATGCTTAGAATTATCTTTCAAGATATCTCTTACAAGATAATTTGGAGGGCCTTTTAATACCTTCAATGGTTCCTTTATGCATAAAGGTATCTATTAGGAGATACCTTCAAGGTAGCCATAAAGTACTACAATTCCCTTCAATGTATATTGTTTGAGATACATAGTTAGTTAGTTTTACTTTTGTTTTCCCTTTCATTATTATTGTTTCCCAAAAAAAATGCAATTATCACAAGTTGCTACCATTACATGCCAGGTGTCTGCACCTTTGCCCTCCTTAAATTTAAACTATCTACTAATAAACATTTATCTACCCCACTCCATTTGCAATTAATGTCCATGTGTTCCATATTGCATGATCCCCCATAAGGATCACTAAAAATCTCCTAGAAGACCCTCCTTAAGCATGTGTTTCACCTTTAGCATTTATGGGCACCTAATTTCAAAAAAAACATCATGATGATCGCATTTATCGTGCATTTATTCTAGAAACTATTTCATCAAGCTTTTTGTTTTAGCCACTTTCTCTGAAATAAATTTGTCCATCTTCGGTACTTTTGTCTACAATCTAGTATTTTGAGATAATTGTTATTAATTTCAAAAAAATTTGCATCTAATATCTCCTACCATCTCATGTATCAAAGAGCCCTAGTTACCATCTACAAAGAGAATTGTGAGTAAAGCATGTACCAAGCCAAAGCTAAACTGGTTGCACAACATACATAACATATAACAAAAACACTACAATCAACATAGGTATATACATTATAATGGAATCTTCATCTAGGAAATTTGGAGGGGAAAATTCATCATCCCCTTATTCAGTTAAAGATTTTATAGACTTCACAAACATAGTATTTGATGCTACCATATTTAAGGACATGTACAAGAACTATTCATAATTATGAGACGTCATCGATTCATTGGATATACTTTTATTAGTAGATGATATTACACTCGTAGATAGAGAATTCATCAAGGAACTACTTACTTTAAAATTCCAATGGTTATATTTTGCTACCATTAAACTAGAGGTGATGTTGTGCATCAACCTTCTACGAGATTTGTTTTTTCAGAAAGGATATCATAGGATGCTTTCCTTCATAAATCCAAAAATAACACAATTTTTGTGTACATCTCGAGAACCAACTTCCAAAGGTATTTATCTTTGTGCATACATGATGATTATTTTGACAAAAATACACTTGTACACTTCAACACATAAAGCTCAATTGAGATGGCATTCTCTTCATGGTTGTTCCTAGACCAAACCATTACATGGAAGGGGAAGAAATTGAAGGGAATAGTTCCTATTGACAAATTTAGAATGGGCATATCCATTAGCATGGCACTCCTCAATTGACTCTATACTATGCCAAGTATCTATTTTGTCAATTTAGACTGGGTGCCATTATTTTATATGACGCTCACCCATGATGATATGTATGCCCTGTGTGAGATAATTAGCTTCTACCTTTGAGATCAGATAATCAATAAAGATAATCATCACATGCCTTTGGGTAGTTTTTATATGTCATATTTAGTTGATGTAGTCATGGGAACCTATTATAGAGTTTATAGAGAATTTTGGACTCCATCCATAGACTATGAGAAGAACAAAATCTATGACCATTGTTAGTTTATTCATATATACACCTATACAAAGCATATGGTTAGGATATCTAAAGACGTCTATCCACAGGTTTGGCAAGCCGTTCATGGCTCACTGATGCCCAAGATCAGGACAAATATTACAAAGAACTTGGTAGGAAAAGGGTATTATTTCCTATACTAAAATTTCATAGTAATCATGGTTTGGGGGAACAAAGTTAATCCTTTATGTCTTCCAAAGTTTGAACGGGATAAGCTAGTTGACTAGGAAATCACCTCTCAATCATGGTGGAGTATTGAAGAGGACCTATCAAAGTAGAAGAAAGCCTTATATTTTTGCCACTTTGTAAAAATTGGAAAAATGGTCTATAGAATAAGGAATAATTTTGTAGAGGTGGGTGGAATGTGCAAGATTTATCCTTTTCCCATGTTTACACACAAAGATTGGGATCCACATGGGAAGATTCAAAATCACATAAAAAAATTCAACATCCCTTACAACCATGTTCCCCATCCATATGATTAATTTTTTCCTAATTCAAAGTCTTATGAGGACATTTTGAAGAGACTCAGGGTCCTTAGACTAAATGAATATCATTTATGAATGATCTAGGATGATCCCATAGTCATAGCTAGAAAATTAGATAGTGGGAAGGCTCTATACAAGGAATGGGAGCATTTTAACTTCTAGAGAGGATAGTCAAAGGATCAATCCAAAGACCAAGTAACATCTTCCTCCCAAGGACTACCTTTGAAACTAAAGCTAAAATACATGAAGTGAGAACCTAGGTTACTTGAACCAAGAATGAGCGAGGGAGCACATGCAAGGGATCCCACTAGTTTGGATTCTGATGAGGAAGAGCAAACACAAGAACAACCAACTATGATCACCATTCACTTATCTACTACTACACCTGTTTTATATATTACTTCATCTATTTGTATATAAATATCAAAATTAGAATCGTAAACATCATAATGTCCCTACACACAACCAAAGACCCCACTAGTTTATATGCAAAAGCCAATGACCCCTACAATCAATCTTACACTGTAAACATCACAAGGCTTGCCTATTACACTGCAATAGGAAGAGAGGGTGATAATCAAAGACATTGAGGATTATTAGATGGGGAATTATATTTAGAATCATTTAAGGCCATGATCCTCTAGATAGGACCCATATCACCAACTTCTCTAGACATTCAGCCTTTTGTAAGTTTTCCTTTATCCTTTATACCCATTTCTGGCCATGTTTCACCTTCTTATATGTTGGGATCACTTAGGGTAGAAGTACTTACTTACACCTTCATTACAACCACTAAAATTTATCCACTTACCACTTTCATTACCAACTCCATCCTACTCACCATGTCAATCCCCTATATCCCTATTGGCACTTCCATTATTATATCCTTAAATAAAAAGGTGTCTAGGAAGGTGCAAACTGCATTAGCCACCTCATAATTCCATGTCCAATACACTTGTTCCCATCCCTTCCACCACCACATCTAAAGATACAACCTTGAAAATTTCCATTAGGGGAATGAAGGCCAAGCCATAATTAATTATAGTCCATCCAGACCCTCTATTTGAAGGAGTAGATTGGTCCAAAATCATTGGCCTTTCCTACTCTATATCCTTGTGAAGACCTAGAAGAAATAAACACATCAAAAGGAGACTAAGGTAGATTTTGTGGTTACAAATTATTATGCATCACAATTATGCATCCCTCCATGGGCAATAGATTTAATAACCGAGGCATCTCAAAATGCCTCTTTTCAAGATCACTGATCTTCCCTCTATTTCCATTCTATTCGATCCACCATCTAGTAGTATATAAAGGTTGAGGAAAAAGCAGGTGGAGGATGATAAAGTTACCAAAATAATCCTTGAATAAAGGCATGAAGTGTTCTCCATCACTAAGAGGTAGAATATAAAATTTGGAGAATCCACGTACATTGAAAATCTAGCATACCTCACTCAGGCTCATAAGGATGTCATTGTTTCTATCCATGAGGGCATAGAGATGGCTTGATAGGAGTAGGTGAAAATAGTTCACTTTATTTTAGGTGTTGAAATATAATTCCAAGAGGCAGCCTCTAGATGCTACAATTCATTGGAAACAATGGATTTTATGAAGGTAAAAATGGCTCCCCATGTGAATAACACCAATCAGTTGTATAATAATTTAATAGAGGATAGTGGAAAATTGAAAATGCTTGTGGATTACATAAGTAATAAGTTATATAGTCATCTAGATTTAATGATGACACTGAAGGCATCTAATTCCTTAAATTTTGTAATCATAAGGTAGGAAGCGGTCAATGAATGGTTGCAGTTACCTAGGGCCTTAATTCCTAATTACCAAGGTCATGAGGTACAACTTCTCTAAATCTTGCATGATTTGAAATTATCCAAGGTAAACGACTCCATAAAAAAATTGATCAACAGGATAAATTTTGATCAACTTTTAAAATAAGTAATGGACAACTTCAAATTAAGCCTCTAAGACTTAACATTGGAGAAGATAGAGGTAGAGTTATGGGCTACAAGGAAAAGGGTCACTAAATTTTAGATATTCAAGAATATATTTCAGTTGACCAAGGGAGAACATGCATGACTACTCACCCAAGCTAGTAGGATTCATCAACCACCACTACTGGATTTGAATATTATTCGATAGTAGCATGTCATAGTATATAAAGTAATGTCTAAGGATATTTTTTGAAAACAAATGTTGTGAATGACTTATGTGAATAGGATGGGATTTCCCCTTCAAGGATTCTCCTAGGGATGCATTTCAAATAGGGACAAAAGTGGATTTTTTTTTCATGGAAGGAGTACAATTTTCCTTTACATGGAAGGCACTACTAGATGCATTCAATGAAGCAGTCCAAGATATGAAGGGGCACATCAAATATAAAATAAGAACCCAAACTTACTTTAAGGTTACACCCCTATAACTAGATAGCATAAACACATTTACAAATGTAGATCAAAAAAATCTTAGTAAACTAGAGAAATTCAACTAATTTTTCTTAGGCATAAATTCAAATTCGGTGGGAGCCTTTATTTAGATTTTATGCAGAACTAAATATAAATATGCCATAAACTTAGTTCAACTTTTTTTCTAAGTCTTAGTCATGTTTACTAACATGACCAAACCTTAGTATAATGATCCATGCTTGGTCCCTTTTATGTCTGAGATGCCCCTTCATTCTTTCTATTATTCATGTGGTCTAATCTTAATCTAAATGTAAAGTCCTTTTGTTATATTTATAACTGTTGGGTTTTATACCTCATACATTATCTTTTTTGTACTTTTTTTTGGGCTTTTGATTGGGATTTCCTTCGAGACTTATGAAATTCTATAATCTTTTCAAACATTTTGTCTACAAAATCTTTCCCACAATAAATTACTTGATACATTTTCCCTATAATAATTTTACTAAAAGTAATGTTCAATACTTTTGAAAGTACCTGAAAGACCCTTTAGCCTTTTCTCCTATGAACTTTTCCCTTTATAAAGGACCCTTAAGACTTTTATCATCGAACATTTTGTCTTACGTGAAAATCCTAGAATAATTCCCCACAACAATCTTGTCAATGAAATTTTTCCCCAATGAAAGTGACCTTAAAACCTTTTGAAATTTCCCTTTATATCTTTTGAAATTTCCCTTAAAACCTTTTTTGAAAGTTCCCTTTGAACCTTTTAAAAGTGCCATTCAGACCTTTCGAAAGTACCCTACATGATTTTTATCATTGTCATTTTAGCCTATGAAATAATTATCCTTAGACAACTTCCCCAAAATATTAATTTCATCATAATTTTTTGTCATGGACATTTTATCATTTAAAAAATACTAAAAGTCTTGGCATACAACTACATTATTTCCCTATAGACCTGGCCCTTTATGCCCCTATATTTCCATTAAGTGTTGTATCCTCATTACCAAGTGTATTTATTTGTGAAATATAGTGCTTAAATCATGTGTGACTTAAGTAGGTTTCATTCCTAAGAATCACTCCTATGTCACTTTGTGTATATTTTTATATGTTCTCGAGCCCTAAATTTAATATTTACTATTGTTTACAAGAACCAATCTCGTGCACTGCCAAGTGAGATTTTCCAATTTAGAGATCATCCACACCTATTTTATATGTAAATTATTTTAGACTATCATTTAGATTAATGGATATGTTTTTAGATGATCATGGCTTTACCCCTTTTAATATTGCTATGAGTTATTGCTTGCATTTCTATATTGTAAGTTTAATGGAATTTTATTTGGAAATGAACATGCTTGGGTTATTTCAAACTTATATCCTAGGAAATACCTATAAGATCCTTGGAATACCTTCCATGTTAATTTCAAATGTCCTTTCAAAGGATTTGATATAACCATGACATATTTTTATTCAAAAAGAACCCTGATGCACACAATTGGAATTCTTTGTTGAGGTATCTCCTGAGAGATTCTTTGAACATGCACATGATTAGAATTAAATTTCAAAGTATCTATAAGGAGATACCTCTAAGGGCCTTGGAATACCTTCCATGTTTCATGAAAAGGTCCTTAAAAATGATTTTATATAACCATGACAACTTTTTTATTTCACAAGAACTATGATGCACACTATTGGAATTTTTTTTGAGATATCTCTTAGGAGATACCTTGAACATGCACGTGATTTAGAATTTTATTTCAAGGTATCTCCATTGAAGGGCCTTGTAAGGGCCATGTTGATTATAAATTTCTTTATAAAGGATTTGATATAACTATGGTACCTTTTTATTTGGCAAGAACCCTGATGCACATGATTGGAATTTTCTTTCGAGGTATCTCCTAAGAGATACCTTCAACATACACATGATAGGAATTTTATTTCAATGTATCTCCTAGAATATATAATTAATGGCCTTGGAATACCTTCCATTTTTATTTCAAATATATTTTTAAAGGATTTTATATAACCATGATAAATTTTTATTTGGAAAGAACCTTAATGCACACTATTAGAATTTTCTTTCAAGATATCTCCTAGGAGATACCTTAAACATGCACATGATTGGAATTTTATTTCAAGGTATCTCTTAGGATATACCTTTAAGGGAATTGGATTACCTATTTATTTTTATTGTAAAATTCCTTGCAAGTACATGTTTTAGATGTAGAGAGGCTGGCCATATAATCTATTAATTACCACAAGAACAAGATAAAAACATTGAGATAAATGTGGACAATAGTCATATTGTATAAGTTTATCATTTAGGGTATAAATATTACATGCATAATTCACTAAAATTAAGGCATAATTAAGATCTACATAAATAGAGTTTAAATCATTTATCAAATCTATCTTAGGGCCTATAACATTTATAAAGATTACCTTTATATTTTTATTGTGTCCAAAACAAAGTTCCATTTTGAGGAACATTGATATCCATTGAATGCATGATTGGTTCATAAGTGTGTATGGAGATTCTATGATTATTATGTGTTTCAAAGACTAAAATGGTTGGGTTAAGAAATGTGAATGATTTTATGTGTGTTATAGAATAAAATACAAACAAGAAACCAAGTTATGGTCCATTGGGAACAAGGAAAGGTTAGTGTTGGTTGAGAGAAAATTGGGTAGGTTTACAAGCAAGTGAATCAAGAATTAAATGCATGAGTTGGATTTACAGGTATAGAGAGTGAGAAAATAGGTAGACTATGGAATTTTGAATTAATCTTTGCATCAATAACCAAGGGATATAACTAGTGAGTAAGAGAGAGAGAACCTATATCTGTTTAAGAAAATATTTTTGCAAGTCTCAAACCTAAGACAAAAAAGGTTGTAATGCATATGAACCTATGAAAAATAAGAAATCATAACTTCTATTTTTCCTTTTAATTCAGATATTAAACTAAATATTTATAGTATCTCAATCTTGTACATTTGACAAATATCAATTATCGAGTACATGTTTTAGATGTAGAGAGGCTGGCCATATAATCTATGAATTACCACAAGAACAAGATAAAAACAATGAGATAAATGTGGCCAACAGTCATATTGTATAAGTTTATCATTTAGGGTATAAATATTACATGCATAATTCACTAAAATTAAGGCATAATTAAGATCTACATAAATAGAGTTTAAATCATTTATCAAATCTATCTTAGGGCCTATAACATTTATAAAGATTACCTTTATATTTTTATTGTAAAATTCCTTGCAAGGGATTTGATATAAGTTTATCGAGTACATGTTTTAGATGTAGAGAGGCTGGCCATATAATCTATGAATTACCACAAGAACAAGATAAAAATAATGAGATAAATGTGGCCAACAGTCATATTGTATAAGTTTATCATTTAGGGTGTAAATATTACATGCATAATTCACTAAAATTAAGGCATAATTAAGATCTACATAAATAGAGTTTAAATCATTTATCAAATCTATCTTAAGGCCTATAACATTTATAAAGATTACCTTTATATTTTTATTGTAAAATTCCTTGCAAGGGATTTGATATAAGTTTATCGAGTACATGTTTTAGATGTAGAGAGGCTGGCCATATAATCTATGAATTACCACAAGAACAAGATAAAAATAATGAGATAAATGTGGCCAACAGTCATATTGTATAAGTTTATCATTTAGGGTGTAAATATTACATGCATAATTCACTAAAATTAAGGCATAATTAAGATCTACATAAATAGAGTTTAAATCATTTATCAAATCTATCTTAGGGCCTATAACATTTATAAAGATTACCTTTATATTTTTATTGTAAAATTCCTTGCAAGGGATTTGATATAACCTTAACCTCATAAAAACAAGGGTTCAATTAACCTAACTATAATTTTATGATGTCATTTAGGGTTCAATTATGCACAATTTCATCACCAATTGAACCAATTACTCGATTTACTTAATTATGGGAAAAATTTGGGCCAATTTTATGTCTCTTAAATTAATTACTATGATATAATGTCATTTAGGGCTCAAATGGCTCCAATTTCATCACTTATTAAGCCAATTACTAGATTGATTTAATCAACATAATCTGAGTGAATTTGATCATTTTGAACCTAATTTACCTTTTTATTTTTAGTGTGTTCATAAGCCTCCTTTGCATAAATTATTTAGATGAAAATGCAAAGAAAAGCAGGGAAGATTGTAATAAATCATTTACAAGGACATATGTCATCAATTTTACCTATACCTACTATTTCTAGGGCCTTGTTTCTACTTGGTAGATGCCCACTATACATAAGGTTAAGCTAACTAAACCTAAATAACCTATACCTAAATATTTTTATTGTAAAATTCCTTGCAAGGGATTAGATATAACCATGACACCTTTTTATTTTACAAGAACCTTGATGCACATGATTGGAATTTTTTTTGGAGGTATCTCTTATGAGATACCTTGAACATGCATATCATTGGAATTTTCTTTCAAGGTATCCCCTAGGAGATACCTCCAAGGTGCTTGGAATAACATGTAATGACCTTGCATGAACTTGGAGGATGAGCTAACCCCCTCCCCAAGTCTGTATATATAATTTTAATCCAACTTGGATTTTGGTTAGATAATTTTTGAATCTAGGAGGACCTTTTTATTTTTATTGTAAAATTCCTTGCAAGGGATTTGATATAACCATGACACCTTTTTATTTTACAAGAACCTTGATGCACATGATTGGAATTTATTTTGAGGTATCTCTTATGAGATACCTTGAACATGCACATCATTGGAATTTTCTTTCAAGGTATCTCCTAGGAGATACCTCCAAGGTCCTTGGAATAACTTTCACATCGGTTGAAAATGTCCTTCTAGAGTATTTGATATAACCATGACAAATTTTTATTTGGCAAGAACCCTAATGAACATTATTGGAATTTTCTTTTGAGATATCTCCTAAGAGATACCTTGAACATGCACATGACTAGAATTTTATTTCAAAGTATATCCTAGGAGATATGCCAAAGGGACTTTTGGATTAGCTTATATGTTGATTTCAAATGTCCTTGCATGGTATTTGATATAATCGTGACACCTTTTTATTTGTCAAAAACCCTGATGCCAACTTTGATTGCCTATGAGAACAACACATGGCACTTTGGCAACTAGCCAAAGTGAGAGTGCCCTACCCAAGAGCACACCATGCATAGAAAGATGCCATGTTCCATTTTTATTTATCAAACATGATGTCCCTTTCTTTTGAATACAAACATTTATCAGTATCTTCTAATTGAATGTTGAGATCATTGATAACTTTCTCATCCTTTTTTGCATCTTTCTTCAAAATACATATCTGATGTTCAAGTGCATTGATCATATCCTTCCATTATTTATTCTCTTTTCTAAACTATTTAGCCATCTTTGTACCTATTTAGAATCTCCTTCAAGCTATTACACTTCCTCTAAAGAACCCATTCTGATATAAAGTTTTAGAGGTATAATCACTGAGAGGGGGGAGGTGAATCAATGAGCCTAGATAATCCAAATTCAATTTCAAAACTCTTTAAAAATCTTAACTAAATATCACAATCACTAATGAATCATACACATCATTCATAGTAATCAACAAGAGAGACAATGCAAGATCAAGCACATAAGGTTAGTTATACATGGGAAACCCTTTTGGGGAATAACACCCACTAGAACCTGCCATAAGACTACTATCCTATAATAACAAAAAACTGATTTAGACCAACTAAAACTAATCAAGGAACTACCATCCCTTATCTAGTGAGACTACAATCCCATAAGGTGCTACTACACCTTTCTAGCTAAGAAACTATAACAACTAGATTTTTAGAAATTTTCACCTTGCAAGGTGGTAACCACCACCTTATATGTTGAGAAACCAAAAAAAAACCTATAAATAACTCCAACTTTGAACTAATGTCTTCAACACTTGATGAGGGAACTGTGACTATCACTCTTCACCATCAGTAACAAACCTATCACCCAACATACCCTGTTAGCCAAAACACATTACATTCTTAAACTAACACACAAAGATCAATTAGGATCAATTATATAGCCTAACTAATCCCACTCCTCAACTCTCCATGCTCAATGCATCCAAATCCACCTCTTGTATCACTCTTCAATCCTCATCAATAACTTTATCACCACATCAACAACATGACCAAATGGTCATACACATAGTCCACACATTGATCTACCTCTTAGATCAACCACCAAGCTCACTCAAATATAAAAAATCTTTCAATCATACATAATGAATCCAAACCATTCTTTTGGACAAACCTATAACTCTTTTCTCATCCTTAACCTACAAGATCACTATTCTAACATCAAATGATCATAGTCACTTTTGCTCACCTCTGTATATGATCAATCAACTCTAATATAGACCTTATACATATGAACACTATGAAATAATACACATTCAATTTTTTAATCTTTATTCATACTAAATATGGATTGGTCCCACCTCTAAATGACACATAGATCATCCTCATGGAGTCTAGATTACCTTCAAATAACTAATTTATCACGAGACATATAAACAACATCAAAATAAGTTCAAATATCCATCTCAAGTCACTTGTAGAATATATTCAAACACACATTCAAATTTTGAGATAAATATATTTTACATTACAAACACTCAGATCATCTAACCAGGTTTCATTAGAAACATCATAGAGTCCTCTACAACTTTGTTTTTTACTCCATCAAGTAATTAGTCCTAGATCAAAATTTATGGATGAAAGACAAAGCACTCCTTTTTGCCTTTGTAAATTTGAATATTAAAATTCAAACTAGGGACTAATTTTATCAAAATCATATGACCAACACCCCTAGACTCATCCATACATGGTAATGGTGACATTAGCAAACTACGTACTTAGATTTCCTACAGCTAGACTAAAATGTCTAAATAAAAATAATGATCAACCAGATAATGTCTATATAATTTCATACTCACTATAAAAACCCTTGATACCCCATAGGATCTCTAAAACATGTCCATACCAATAATATCATCCATTAAATACCTCCTTAGTCAAACACTGAAGATCCATGTAGGAATATTGAGGCTCATTAAAGGACACATGACACCTCATCAACATCCTTGGTCACCTTGGAGACATCATTGAAAAACATTCAATATTTTCCCCCTCATTTTTAATTTAAAAAAAATTGTTACCAAAATTAATAAAAGGATCCAAAGAATTCGAGAGTTTGTTTGTAGTGTTCTCTTGAGTGTGTTATGTGATTTATGATTCTCACACTTTTAGATGGCTAATAGTTTCTTTTGTGAAAGATAATTTGTTAATAAAACATTAAGTTGTGGAATTTAGAGGAGACCTCAAGGATCCAAACTCAGTTGAATAATGAATTCCTTGAAATCTTTACCTACGACTGCTTAATGGACTCATAAAATATGTTGACATTCAAGACATTGAACCAATAAGGTCTTGCATATTTTCAAAACTCATAGGATATTATTATATTTAAAGAATAATTTTAGTTTCTTCCTTACTCTTTTCATCTCAACATCTAATAGGTTTAGTAATTGATCCTCAATTCACATATTCAGAGAAGCTAGCCTCACAACTAGAGGTTTTGTCTAGATACATGCATCCCATAGTCTTAGATAATTTCAATGTCCAGATATGAATTAGATATAAGCAGTCTGATTTCAACTTGGTGATATTTGGGTTACCAATAAAAATTAAAGGAGATTTGTTGGTCTTTATATTTGTAAGGAAACTTTCTTTTCTGCCCTACGTTACATCCTCCTTTTGAATTTTTTAACATGAATCACTTTAGATTAATGTTTGTTGTGTATATCCATTTTTTTCCTTAAGAGTTTTAGATTATATTGGTAAATACAAATTGAATTACATTATAACAAATTTAGGTACATTATGTCATTAACATATTCATGTTGTCCCTATAGTAGGGTGTGCTTGCAGACTAGAAGGTGGTAGGTTGTAACCACATAATCTCTCTATCAAAATTGAGTGAAGCCCCAAGGTATCACTACCATATTCCTATTGTCCCTATAATCTGAGAAATGTTATTTTTTTGTTCACATTACATCCTTGACATAGACAAACATTAACAGTCTAGAAGGACCGAAGGATGAATTTGAATATTCTCAACAACCTACTATTTCATGTCATGCACTTTTAGGTATCAGTAATCCTCTAAATATTAAGGTGGTAGGTTTCCTCAAGAAATAGAAGTTGATTATATTTTTGTTACTCTTGGAGTACACATAAATTCATCAACAAAATGTTGGCTACTCAATTAGATTATTTCATTTCAGAGTTCCATAATTTCAAATCCTAATTATAGGTGGGGGTATATTTAATTATTATGGTAAATGACATTACATAAATTGATAGAAGACTACCTATTATATTATCTTATATTTTTTATTATCATGGATGGGACTAATATTTTTTTTGGATTGTAATGGATCACCACTTTATGCACAATTTAGTTGAATTTTGAGTAACTATTCATCCTCATTCATTTATAAGGAAGGACATTTGAATTTCATGGTTTATTGGATAATTTTACAAAATTGGTAAATTTTCACCAGATGATGAAGATGATAAAAAAAGATGCAAAGTAATTATTTTGTAACTATTTTCTATAGAATTAAAACCAAACAAGGAGTCTACCCATTTTTGTCTTGTAAACACACTTGACTCTTTTGACCTCTTTTCCTTTTGAAATGAGATTTATAGTAGGGCTCACTGCTACCTAGGCCAACCAAGGGCCTCCCTGAGCTTGACACACATTCTTAAAAATTGTAATATTTTTTATTAAACACTGATTGAATTATATATATGTATAGCATTTAGAATTATATTTATTAGATTATTTATAAAATTTTAGGGTTACAATTTGAAAACCTTATTTACCTAAACAATTTCATGTGGATGCTCCTTAAACAGAAGGCTCATTGACATCATAGTTGGGTGCACTCCAACAAGGTAAAAAATATTAAAATAGTCCATGTAGACTATCTAAATCTTAGTGATTTCATAGCATATAAGGTGATAAATAATGAATAAAAGAGCCAAGTAAACACAAATAAATTACACATTTTAGATAGAGT
>JARHVA010006082.1:822500-870000 GCA_037957365.1 Torreya grandis | reverse complement strand
TACAATCCTATATTCTTAAAAAATTTAGGTAATATACGTTGCTCAGGATAATTATGAGTATTTTAATTTAAAAAAGTTATTTGAAAATAGATAAATATGATTGGATACAAAACTACAGTTGGAAATAGTGAATTTATATTATATGAAATGAAGAGTTTCTAACATTATATCATAAAAACTACAGCTCACTTCAAGGTTAAACAACCTCTATGGGAAGATTTATAGATGTGGGACCAAATGTAATCTGTAAAACAACCTCCAAGATTTTAGAAGCTGGCTCTTTCTTCAATTTTGGGCGTGAAAACGGATAGAATAAAAAAAATAACATGAAAACTAAATCTAATCTAAGGTGATACACCGAGAGATTTGAAACATTAACCTGTATTCACACAAGATATATTAGATCCTGAAGCATCATAGACCATAAAGAAACACAAAGCATGAGTTATAGTCTATTATGCGAGGAAAGACCAAAACTATAGAATCAAAAGAAAATAAATAGTAGACAGATGTAGTTTTTCACTCCGAATAAAATATAACATCAAATCCTCATATATGGAGAACAAAATATAGATTTCTGCAAGGGCACATACAAAGCATCCAATCACATCTGTGAGGTGCACCTGCTAAGGTTGTAGAATGAAAAAGTTACCTGTCACTACTCCTAGTCTATTATAATGGTTGGTTATCATTTTTTTGTATTCCTAAATTTATAAATAAGTTCATTGAATACATGCATCTTAATAATTATGTGTTACAAAAAAACCATGAACAAGGCTAAGGTATACACCAGTCAAAAATGTTAACTAGTCTTGTCTATGAAAACTGATGAACACATCTGTATCTCACTTTGTGGTACCTGTAATTAGAAACACATCTCATAGTTAGACTTTAAAATTGAAGTATTAATAAAATTTTCATTCTAGTCTTATAAATATTACAAATAAACAAAACTATTTGATTAGATAAATAAACTCATTAGGATATATATTCATTAGAGCTTTATCTTAATTTGAATATGTTCAATAGAAGAATTACGTATCACTCATTTAAATTGTAGCTCAAAAGAGCTGATGGTTAACTAAAATTTGATGGTCAATTTATAAATTATAACATACTTGATTCCTTTGTATAATTTAGATATATTCTAATAGTTTGTAGACTTTTTTTAGCCAAGTTGGAAGGGAAACTAAAAATTAATAATTTACATTACTTGAAATTAACTGATTAAACATCTGCTTTAATGCCAAATATCTCATTACAAGTGTCATTTGCATCATCAAATTTAATGCTTGTGACATGATTTTAACTTCATGATATGTGATTGAAAATTTTAATTAAATTCCTCCCAAACATAATAATTTTTGATAGATTTTCTCTTCAAAGTAATGTACCTCATTTGTTGTGCACATGGGGAAGCATCATAATATTTTAATTTTGTACCTGTGATTACATTTACCCATTTTATGATGTTATGTGGCATTATAATATATGTTAAAGATAATAAAATTCATATAATTTTTTTTAAAATATAATATTATTTCCATACCATTAACAATATATAGATATATTATAGTTTCTTTAATCTTGATAAATGAAAATTTTATGATTCTTGTATTGAAATATTTTTTTCAATAGTAAATATTGTTGGCTTATAGTTTCGTATTTAAATTTAATTGATTTTACATTGATGTGATTTGGCCTTATAAATAATGATTTTCAAATCACTTAACTATATATCTAGTTGATAATGACACATGGATCATTTACTTCTATTAATAAAAATACACTTTTTATGATGGAGAAGGGATACATGATTTGACCTTGTGATACATGATTATTTTAATTTAATTCCCATTACCTACCAAACATTATGACTGTTCCATAGATTTTCTCTTTGATGTAATCTACTATGCACGTGGTGAAGCATCGGAGAGTTTTAGATCTATACCAGTGATCAAATTTTTAACTTCATGATGTTAAATCTCATTTTCATGTTATATGTCATTATACACTATATTAAAGGCATAAAAATTTATTTTATTTTATTAAAAATATATTATTATTTCCGTACTATTAGTAATATATATAATATTGTATTAAAATATATTATACTAAAATATATAATATGTAATATTGATTTATAACCTATATTAACATATATATTATATGATATAATAATATTGATTAATATTAAAATATATGATTTATATATAATATTAATATATAATTAATTAGTTTAATATATAAAAATATTATGATATATATCGTATATCAATTATATCTATTCAATAACTAATATAATTCATGTGTGTTTGGGGGGTAAGAGGGGTTATGTGAAGTGAAAGAGTGTAATCAACAATTAAACTTAATAGTTACTACAAATCAATGACATTGAAGTCAAAATAATTTCATCTTAAAAATAATTATGGGTGAAAACTTATGAGGATCTAAATCATGATACAATGTTGTAGTCTACGATGGATTCTATTATTCATGTAAAGAGATATCTTCTTAGCACAATTTGCACCTCAAAATTACAAATCCCATGGTTTTGATGAAGGGGTAATTGTGTTCTCTAGATAAGGAGCTCCACAGTTTTGGGTGATCAGGTTTTATCTTTGTGATTACAATGGATAAATTGCTTTTGTTACAATGATGCTAAAAAAATTAAAAGTGACTAAGAAGAATTTTGGGTTTAGAAATATGATTAAAATTTGAAGTGGACATATATGTTTGAAATTCACCATTTATTCCAATGTGTATGCCTACTATTATACCATCACCACTTGTTTCTCCTAATAATTAATAATGTTACATCTTCAAAAAAAAGTGGATGAAATTCCACTTATATACATTGAGGAGCCTAAGTTATACTTATTTATAAATCATTACCATCAATTCCAAAGTTCTATGATGATAATTATACTTCTATTTCCATATTTGAATTTTTATAATTATCATTGTACTATGGACTTGTAGTAGATTATTGAACATTTTCTAATCTTGATGATCCCATCAAGTGTAATTTATTGTGATGAGACTGTTGCTATTTTATTTCAATGAAATTCCCTAAATTATACAAATCTACATTTAGATATAATATATAAATGGATTCAAAGTCTATATATAGAAATACTAAATACTAGTGTTTTGAGGTAGACTACTTAATATGCTCTCACATAATAATAATTTAGGTAATAAAAAAAATCCTTTCCCAAGAGGTCTTTCTAAGTATGATTTTGTGTCACTTATTTTAATTATCATTTTGGGCTCAAATTCCTCTCCAAATATTAGTTTGTAAATTCAAGAAAGGTGACTCGCCCTCATAAATATTTGAATAGGTGAGTGAAATTATCTTAAATGTATTCTTGGGGGTGGGGGATAAAAATTAAGGAGTCAAATCCCTATTAAATAATTCACTTATGTTACATCATCAAAAATGTGGATGAAACTCCATTTATTATTCAAGAGTTTATTATTTCTAAATCATTAGCACAATCTCTATGTTAAAATCGTAACTCTCTTAGTTTTGATTAGGGGGAATCTATATTCACTAGATACAGAGAGCCACAATTGTGGGTGACCAGGTTTTGTCTTTGTGATTACAATAGAGAAATTCCTTTTGTTAGAATGGTGCTAAAAAAATTAGAATCGACCTAGAAGAATTTTGGGTTTTAAAATATGATTAAAAATTGAAATGGACATATATGTTCGGAGGATGCCATCTATTGAAATGTGTATGCCTACTATTATACCACAACCACTTATTTATTATAATAATTAATACTGTTACATCTTCAAAAAAATGTGGATAAAAATTGACTTATAATGCATTGAAGATCCTAGATTATAATTATTTCTAAATCATTACCATCGGTTCCAAAGTTCTATGATGATAATTTCACTTTTATTTCCATATTTGAATTTATATAATTTCCATTTTACTATAGTCTTGTAGTGGATTATTGAACATTTTTAAATTTTGATGATCCACTGGATGTGAACCAAAATCCGTGGTAGGAGATCCATCAAGTGTAGTTTGTTACGATGAGTCTGTTACTATTTTATTGGAATGAAATTCTCTAAATTATAAAAATCTACATTTAGATACAATCTTTAAATGGATTCAAAGTCTATATATAGAAATATTATAGAGTAGTATTCTGAGATGGACTACTTAATATGCCTTCACATAATCATAATTTAGGTAAACACAAAAAATCTATTCCCAAGAGGTCTTTGAGTTACTAGGTATGATTTTTTGTCACTTATTTTAATTACCATTTTTGGGTTAAATTCATCTCCAAATATTAGTTTATAAGTTCAAGAAAGGTGACTCACCCTCACAAATATTTGAATTAGTGAGTTAAATTATCTCAAAGGTATTCCTAGGGGGTGGAGGCTATAAATTAAGGAGTCGAATCCTGATTATATAATTCATTTATGTTACATCTTCAAACAATTTAGATGAAACTCCGCTTATTATGTAAGAGCTTATTATTTATAAATCATTAGCATAATCACTATGTCAAAATTATAACTCCCTTGGTTTCAATCATGAGGCATCTGTATTCATTGAATTAGGAGTACCACAGTTGTGGGTGATTAGGTTTTGTTTTGGTGATTGTAATGGAAAATTTTATTTTCTTACAATGATGCTAAAAAAATTAGAAGAAACCAAAAAGAATTTCATATTTAGAAATACAATAAAAATTTAAAGTGGATATATATGTTTGAAAGACACCATATATTCCAATGTGTATATCTACTATTATACCACCACCACTTGTTTCTCCTAATAATTAATAATGTTACATATTCAAAAAAATGTGGATGAAACTCCACTTATTATGCATTGAGAAACCTAAATTATAATTATTTCAAAATCAGTACCATCGGTTCCAAAGTTCATGATGATAATTTTACTTTTATTTCCATATTTGAATTTCTATATTTTTTTTGTACTATCATATTGTAGCAGATTATTGAATATTTTTAAATTCTAATGATCCTCTATTTGTGATCCAAAACCCTTGGTAGGAGACCCATAAAGTGTATTTTTTTGTGATAAGTTTTTTTCTATTTTATTTGAATTCAATTCCTTAAATTATACAAATCTACATTTAGATATAATCTATAAATGGATTCAAAGTCTATATATAGAAATATTATATATTAGTGTTATGAGGTAGACTACTTAATAGACCCTCACATAACCATTATTTAGGTAAACACATGAAATCATTTTCTAAGAGGTCTTTGAATTAATAAGTATGATTTTTTGTCACTTATTTTAATTACCATTTTGGGGTCGACTTTGTCTCTAAATACTAGTTTGTAAGTTCAAGAAAGGAAACTCGCTCTCACAGATATTTGAATTAGCGAATTAAATTATCTAAAAGATATTATTGGGGGGATGGGGGATAAAAATTAAGGAGTCAAATCCCTATTATACAATTATCTTATGTTGCAACTTCAAAAAATGTAGATGAAACTCTACTTATTATGTAAAATTTTAATATTGCTGAATCATTAGCATAATCTCTTCGTCAAAATTGTAACTCCCTTGGTTTCGATTAGGTGTCATCTATATTTTTTGGATAAGGAGTGTCACAATTGTGGGTGATTAGGTTTTATCTTGGTGATTGCAATGGATAAATTACTTTTCTAACAATGGCAATAAAAATTTTAGAAGTGACCAAGAAGAATGTCGGGTTTACAAACATGATAAAAATTTGAAGTGGACATATATGTTTGGAATACACCATCTATTCTAATATATATGCCTACTATTATACCACCACCACTTTTTTCTCCTAATAACTAATTATGTTACATCCTTAAAAAATGTGGATGAAACTCTACTTATTGTGCATTAAAGAGCCTAAATTATAATTATTTCTAAATCATTACCATTGGTTCCAAAGTTCCATGAAGATAATTTTACTTATATTTCCATATTTAAATTTCTATAATTTTCATTGAACTATGGTCTTGTATTAGATTATTGAACATTTTCTAATTCTGACGATCCCTTAGATGTGATCCAAAACCCATGGTAGGAGACCCATCATATTTAATTTGTTGTGATGAGTCATTTGTTATTTTATTAGAATGAAATTCCCTAAGTTCTACAAATCAACATTTAGATACAATCTATACATGGATTCAAAGTCTATTATATATAAAAATATGATATAGTAGTGGTCTGAGCTAGAATATTTAATATGCCCTCACATAACCATAATTTAGATAAGCACACAAAATCCTTTTTCAATAGGTCTTTAAGTTACTAGGTATGATTTTGTGTCACTTATTTTAATTACCATTTTGGGGTTGAATTCTTCTTCAAATATTAGTTTATAAATTCAATAAAGGCAACCCGCCCTCATAGATACTTGAATTAGTGATTTAAGTTATCATAAAGGTATTATTGAGGGGGTGGGGGATACAAATTAAGAAGTCAAATCCCTATTAGATAATCCGCGTGTGTTACATCTTCAAAAAATGTTGATGAAACTCCACTTATTATTCAGGAGATTATCATATCTAAATCATTAGCACAATATTTACATCAAAATTGTAACGCCCTTGGTAGACTACTAGTTATGCCCTCACATAACCATTATTAATTTAGATAAGCACACAAAATCCTTTCCTAAGAGGTCTTTGAGTTCTTAGCTATGACTTTATGTCACTTTTTTTAATTACTATTTTGGGTTTGAATTCCTCTCCAAATCTTAGTTTTTATGTTCAAGAAAGGCAACTCACTCTCAAAAGTATTTGAATTGGTGAATTAAATTATCTCAAAGGTATTCTAGGGAGGCACGGGTTAAAAGTTATCTCAAACGTATTCCAAAGGGTAAGGGGCTAAATATTTTTATTAAATAATGTACATTGTTTAAATGTTTAATATGTTTAACTATAAAAATAATTTTATATGTTACAAATTTTTATATAAAATTTTAAATTAGTATAGAATTAAAAATTCCTTTGCACTTCAAAATTAGGGTTATGTTTATCTTTTTCTCTTTTAATTATTTTCTCTCTTCCTTTTGAAGGTTGAAAAACATTCTTTTATTGATTTTTAGGATATCTATGGCATTAGTGGTTTAAAAATTGACCCCATTTTTCACTATCATTTCTATAGCTATGGCATTAGTGGTGGAAGCATTCACCCCATTTTTCACTATCATTTTTGTAGGTACTTCTTATTATGTATTTAATATATGTAATGTATTGTTTACTGTATCTAAAATGTGTAATTTATTTTGCTTGACATGAGTCTTTTATTCATTGTTTACTACATTAAGTTATGAAATCACTGAGATTTAGATAGACCTACATTTTTGTTATGAAATGGCTGAGATAATGAAATGGCAAGGTTTTTGATTGTTTAGCACTTACTTGTATTCAATAGGGACTCAAATGGTAAATGTGAGGTAAAAGCATACATTTTTTTATTAACTATAAGAAAATAATGAAATGGTCAAGATTAGGATTGTTTAGTGATTACTTTTATTCAATACGAACCTAAATGGTGAATGTGAGAGGAAAGCAAACATTTTTTATTAACTATAAGAAAATAATGAAATGGTAGATATTACGATTGTTTAAAGCTGAATTGTATTCAATAGGGACCCAAATGGTGAATGTGAGGGGAAAGCAGATATTTTAAATTAACTATAAGAAAGTAATGAAATAGCATATATTAGTATTGTTTAGCACTTACTTATATTCAAAAAGGACCCAAATAGTGAATATGAAGGGAAAGAAAACTTTTTTTATTAAATTTAAGAAAAAAATGAAATGGTTGAGAATAGGATTATTTAGTGCTTATTTATATTTAATAGGGACCCAAGTGGTGAATGTGAGGGTAAAACAAACATTTTTAATTAACTATAAGTAAATAATCATAGTAATAAGTTCCCATGATGCCAAAGGGTTTCAATGGTTCCACCGATTCTATCTCATCTCATCATTCATTTATTGGCTCTATTCGAGATACTACAAATTATTTCTATTTTATATTGAGTTAAAAAGTCATTTTTTAGTCTGTTCTAGGTTATTATTATTTGATTTAAATTGTTTCTATTTTAGATTGAATTGAAAAGTCATTTTTTGGGTTGGAAAATGTTTCCCTCGTATTGTGTCATAAACTTTAATAAATGAATGATTGAATAACACGTACCATTATTATTTGGGGTGGAGAAATTTTCCCTCACACTTCAATATTATTGGGTGGAGGGGTCCCATGCATCATTATATATTTAAAATATGCTTATGAAATATTTTCACCTATTATATAGGATTAGTTATTATTTAGGGAGAAGTTTTTGAGGGGTCAGAAGTAGTAGGGGATGAAGATTTGTATGGTTGCTCCCTTTTTTTTGTTGCCAACTATCATTTCCATCCAATCAATTTTTTATTTTTTATTAAAAAATTGTATTAAAATGCTCCTAATTTCTCTAACAAGTAAATAATCATAGTAAAAATTTCCCACGATGCCAAAGGGTTTCAATGGTTCCACCGATTCTATCTCATCTCATCATTCATTTATTGGCTCTATTCGAGATACTACAAATTATTTCTATTTTATATTGAGTTAAAAAGTCATTTTTTGGTCTGTTCTAGGTTATTATTATTTGATTTGAATTGTTTCTATTTTAGATTGAATTGAAAAGTCATTTTTTGGGGTGGAAAAAGTTTCCCTCGTATTGTGTCATAAACTTTAATAAATGAATGATTGAATAACATGTACCATTATTATTTGGGGTGGAGAAATTTTCCCACACTTTAATATTATTGGGTGGAGGGGTCCCATGCATCATTATATATTTAAAATATGCTTATGAAATATTTTCACCTATTATATAGGATTAGTTATTATTTAGGGAGAAGTTTTTGAGGGGTCAGAAGTAGTAGGGGATGAAGATTTGTATGGTTGCTCCCTTTTTTTTGTTGCCAACTATCATTTCCATCCAATCAATTTTTTATTTTTATTAAAAAAATTGTATTAAAATGCTCCTAATTTCTCTAACAACATGCATTACACATATTTTTTGTAGTCTTTAGAGCACATCCCAATATCTTCATAGCATTTGACATAGGTCTTCCAATCACCCTATATAGATCTTTGAGGCATTCATAAAATTATTTGGATCATCTTGTGTATATTTTTGGAGAACACCTATAGCATATTTAGAGAAATTATAGGGAATCTTTAGAGTGTATTTAGAGCTTTCAATCATTGGATATTGGTTGTCAAATCTTCAAAATTGTAGTTTAAAGAGTTGTAAAAACTATGTGTTTCCTTCTCAAAATTATCCCATCATTGGGATGTTTTGTTGTACTCAAAATTACCCCATCCTTAGGATGTGTTCCTGTACTCAAAATTACCCCATCAATGGGATGTGTTGTTGTACTCGAAATTTCACTATTCATCCAAGTTAGATATAATAACAAGGTAAAAAATCATTAATAAATTACATACAAACAATTAACAAATTGCATTCATATCCTACTTAGATCAGACTTTAACTATTAAATGTAATACAATATATAACCAAACACAACACTTTAGGGATAGTTTATATAACTCTGATGAGGTATATGAAATGGTCATCATTTATCCACCACACTTTACCTTTTGCAAGTTCTCTCGTAAAGAAGTGGAATACTGATCTCTAATCCACATTTTTTGATTCAAACCTCTAACTCAAATTGTAAACTTTTAAATGATGGCCCTTTGACAAGAATCCAAGATATCTGAAAACTATATACACCTAGGCTTTAAATTCAACTTTTGCTTGAGAATTCCAACACCACCATGGAGATAGAAGACATAGAATGATAAGAGGCCTAAACCTCTTTCTTCTAAGCATCAAGTGATTATCTGGAAAACTACTTTGGCTCTTCTTAGAATGCATTTAATATTGATGGGGCTAAGGAATTCCCTACACTTCAACACAATAGGTAATGTCTCCCACATATGAAGGCTCACATTGAAACCATTGACATAATGGTTATTTATAAAATCTTTCAAAGAATCAATATTAGATCTCAATATCTCATGATACTTATTCTTCATATGCATATGATATAATGATTGAAAAAAAGGAATAAGTTTCTTTCCTTCTATAAATTGTCGTCTCATGCATAACTAGTGGTGCTTTATAATTGTAGAAATCTATTATTGCCTTGTTACCATGCCATTTGGATCCATAGAGTGGAGAGAAAGGCATGAAATTTTGTTTCTACAATAAATAAATTTATCAAAAAACTATATTGATATCCTAATAACAAATTAAAATTATAGAACTCATCGATTGTATCATACCTTTTTTAAGTGCTCTTTAGAAAAAAATTCATAAATACATGCTCATCTTTAATGATATGTGAAAAACTAAGGGAAAATAACTAAATCTACATTTATAAAATTGTTCATGTAAAAAAGAACATAAACTAATAAATGTTGCATGCATGCTACTAGTTTCTCAAAAATAACACAAATGTGTTGTATAGAAGCATATAATTTCTAAAATTGTAGTTGGGATTTTTTTAATTGCTTCTAAGATTCTTCCTTAGTTTTGGCATTTTCATCCTTCAATTTTTTAATTTGCTTCTAGATGATGTGCGAAATAGAGATTATTTCATGTAATGGAACATGGAAAGAGGGAACAACTCTTATTGGACCCTCTATTTGAACTTTAATCTCTCATGTTTCTCTTTACATGGATTGAATATAGGCTTGTAACTTAGAATTTTGAGTAGCGAGATCTATTATTCTATTAGTATGTTGGGAAATCATTATATTTATATCATAAATACTTTCTCTCAGATTATTAATCAAAATATGCTTATCAACATTGGAATTTTTCAAGTCAGTAGTCTAAGTGTCCTTGATAGTAAGGGAATTTTTCAAATCAATAATATAAATGTCCTTAATAGCAAGATAATTATGCAAATTATTCAATTCTTGGGTCTATGAAAACATCACCTTGTGGACCCTAGTGTATTTAATGTGTATTCCTTAAATAATTATTTTTTGTTCACTAACTCTAGTAATATATTCTTCTCACCTTTGCTTCAAATTACAAATCATCAAGTCCTTAAATTTCAAAGTTCAATAGAGAACATCTAACACTATTTTTTGTACTCTGATTATTTCCTCATGGCGTGATAAATCCATGGCATGCTATAATTATTTTTTTCATTGACAAAATGTGGAGAAGATGGATCTTTTTCAATCAAGGGTGCATTAACCTAATCAGCCAAAAAGATCATAAGATGCTCTATTTCTTGAGGTATAACTTATTTTTCTAGCATTCCCTTTACAAGTATAACTTATTATATGGCCTATACATCTTCTTCTTCTTCCTGTAAGATAAGTCATAGAATGCACTCGAGTTTATTTGGAGGAGGATGAGGGGTGTTTGAATAAATTACCATTTGTTTCTTTGATCTTTGGTGAAGTATCTTCAAAACCAATGGTGGTGGAGATGACCATTTTCCAATTTCAATTATGGGCTCTTCAATCTAGATTATAGTTAAAGGAGGAGAGGTAAGACATGATATATTTTAGGCATGAATTGGAGAAAACTTTTAGAGGAAAAAGGACCAAGTCTTTTCACCCTTGGGTTTACTAAAACAATAGTGGCAACAAATGAGTGTAACCAGTCCATGATGGTGGGTAGACCTAGTACCTCATCTTATCTTTCAATAAACATTAATTAGATCATTGTGAAGGAAATAGGGAAGATCGATCTTATATTCTTCTTGAACAACTCATTTGCTCAAGTGAAGGAGTCTCACATCTCCACCCACTATTATAAATTGACCATCATAATTTTTATATTTCATTATCCAAAAAATAACATTTTGCCAAGGTTGAGGAAGACTTTACCTCAAAATTTCATTGGCCATTCCTTGGGGGGATTTGTCTAGTCTAAGGTGTGGCTCATTTCCTTCAACAAAAATATAAATTAGGTCAAAAAAATTGATCTTTTCAATGCCAACTACTCCATCTTCAGGAATCCTAGATAAAGGACTAATTACAGAGGGATTTAATAGAATGTTCTACGCTTTCATAATATCATGATCTTCATCAATATTCTCATAGAACTCTTGCATAATTTTTTCATGAAATCCCTAAAACATTTTTAATAAATCCAACTAACTTGTTGTTTCAAATTTGTCTATGGCTACTTAATCTTGTAGTAATGCATCGAAGGACTTTGGTTTAATTTTTTTCTTTCTCCCACCCATCTTCAGGGAAATCACTGTTTAATTACAAATATAACTATATCATAAAAACATAAAGCTTGAATTCACAAAGGGAACAGGGGAAGAAAGTGGTTAGAGATATGAAACAACAATTGCTACTAGCAATAATACAAAAATGAATAGAAAAGTTGGTTATATTATGTGATTATGACAATAATGATGGTGGAAGTTATGGGTATCTCTTCAAAGCATTCCATGTGAGATATAATGAGAAGGTGCTTTATTTGGTTAAGTAGTAATGATGTGTTATAAAGGTCATTTTTAACAATACTAGGAGCAATAATCATAATTAATTATGCATCATATTAAATATTTTTGATATAACCTCTATTTAAAACATAGTTACATCAATCTTGTTTGAAAAGACCATTTTGAAACATCATTATAAAATACCATCACATCAATTATTTTGGAAATATTTTGAAGACACTGTCATATCAAATTATGGATTGCATCATTATTGATATAATGTCATTTTCGATTCTCAATAATGGAGGTGGATTCTTACCATTCATGATTTTTGATCTTAAGAATATATCTATCAATATCCAAAGCATAGCTTCTTGTATTTGAAGATAAGTCACTAGTCTTCAGAGCTAAACCTTTAGACTTCAAAGAAAACTATAGTAAATTAAAACTTTATATATATATATATATATATATATATATATATAAAGCACCTTTTATATATTAAGCACCTAATTTATTACAAAAAGTGTATATATATTTAGCACCTTATATATAAAAATAAATTACCCTATATAAATGGTGTGGTTTGTATGTATTTGTAGCCAATTATATCTGCTTAATCCATGTCTAGTCTAAAGAACCACTTTGGGGCACTGTTGATGGTGAAATCTATAATAAATTGTATTAATTGAATTAAAAAAAAGTAATACAAGAGTTTGTTATTTATACAACTCTAAGTGAGATTATATATTTTTATTTGTAGGAGATTATGACTCACAAAACAACTAATCACACCTAGGAAATACTCTACCTAACTAACCTATGTAAATCAAAGGTGTAAATTACATGAAAACTTTTTTTTAAAAGATAGGATTAATTAATTATGTTAACATTCCCCAAAAAATTCATCATAGCTTAAAGATAATAAGAGAGAGATTTCTTAAATGCCTCAAACTTATCACATCCCAGTGACTTCATGCAGACATCTGGACACTGATCTTGAGTGGGGCAATACTAGATCTATATGTTGTGTTGCTAAACATGTTTATGTATGGAATTAATCTAAACCTCTATGTGTTTGGTTCTCTCATGAAACATCATATTGTGTAAAAGATATAAAACACCCTAATTGTCATAATTCAGAATTGTAGGTTGAGTTTATGGAACTCCAACTCCTAAAAGAATGTGACCTATCCATATCGCATTGCAGAGAGCTCCTAATGTAGCATGATATTCTATCTCTGTGGAAAATTTAGAAACAAAATTTTAGTTCTTACTTCCCCATGAAATTTGACCAGATCCTATAAAGAACACAAATCTAAAAGTGGATTTACTATCATCAATAGAAGCTGGATGATCTGTATCCATATATCCTATCAAGAAGAACTTATCATTCTTCTTGTACTTTAGGCCATACTCATTTATACCTCTAATGTATCTCAATACCCACTTGATCACTTTCAAATGTGCCACCTCTGGTTCCTGTATGATTCAATAAAGATCATTGATAACATAGTTAATATCTAGCCTAATATATGTCAAGTAAATGAGACTCCCAATCAACTATCGATATAGCGTTATATTTACTTTCGATGATGGATCTATATGAGAAAACTAAAGTCATCTCCATAGATGTTTCAATAGGCTTGTAGTCCATCATTCTAAATTTCTTGAGTAATGTCTTCATATAATTCATCTATGAAACCAAAATGTAATGTTCCTTTTGCCATACCTCTAAACCAAGACAATAGTGAAGAAACTTGAGATCTATCAAGTCAAATGATCACTTGAGATCATTCTTATTTGTATTGATCATCTTCACTATGCTTTTAGTGATGACTAGATCATCAACATAAATAGTCACTATAAAAACCTCCCTCCCATGTTGTTTGAGGTAGAGGTTAGGATCATATAGACTCATGTTGAATCTATGTTATGTGAGATGCTCATCAACCTTGATGTACTAGGCTTAGGGAGCCTATTTTAGCCCATAGAGAGACTTGATAAGTGTATACACTTTTTGTTCATAATTAGATGTCACAAATCCTTCAAGTTGAGTCATGTAGATTACCTCTTTCAAATATATATTAAGAAAGGCACTTTTTACATCCATTTGAATAGGAAAAACCATTTTGATAGTCTTTATCTTGTTTGTGGGAAAAAAGGTCTCCTCATAGTCTATGCCGTCCTTTTGAGCATAAACTTTTGCAACAAGCCTTTCCTTGTACTTATCAGTATTACCATCTACTTTGTACTTGGTCTTAAATATCCATTTGCATCCAATAGGCTTCTACTTTGGTAGAAGATCAACAAGATGCCTAGTGTTATTCTTCATTAGTGACTGATATTATGTATCCATGGCATCTTTCCAAGGTTTAGACTATAGGGCTTATATTACTATAGAGGGATCATATGTTTCTTATGTAATACTCATAAGGGCCATATTAACCTCTTCTCAATCCATGTTTTGAGTGCTCAGTCTTGAAGTGGATGTATTTGGAACTTCATTCAAGTTAGCATCTCATATAGAACTTGTATACCACTTATGCATATGTTGAACTATAGGTGGTGGTGTTGGAGGTCCTAGTTGACTATCTTCTTATTCAATTTCACCATCACTATCTAAAAATATTACAAGAATTTTACTTGTATCATTTGCCTATATAGAAGGTGGATTGATTCTACTCTTTTTATCAAACACTACATCTATGTTGATTAGTATCTTCTTTATTTCTTGATCAAAGAGTCTATATGCCTTTGATTGTGTACTATATCCCACAAAAATACATTCCTTTACTTTTTTATCTAACTTTTTTCTTTTCTTCTTAGGAACATGTATATATGCCTTGTAACCAAAAACTTGAAGGTGAGTTACCTTTGGTTTATTCCCTATCCAAGCTTCATGTGGAATGATTCTATCAAAAGATTTGATGGGTGACCAGTTCAACAAGTAGACTGTAGTGTGACAAGCTTCTACCCAATATGTATTAGGCATTTTTGCATCCTCAACCATGATGCAAAACATTTCCATAGTGACTTTGTTACATTGTTCTGTAACTCCATTCTATTGAGGTTAATATGGAGCTATCAATTGATGATTGATTCCATTTGTATTGAGATAATTTGAGAATTATTTATTGGTGTATTCCCCCCCATAATCTGATCAAAGGGTCTTGATTTTCCTACTGGTGTCATTTCCAACCATGGCCTTGAATTCTTTGAAAATTTGAAAATCTTGATCCTTAGTCTTCAATAAATATACCCACATTTTTTGTGATTAATCATCAACAAAAGGCTCAAAATATTTATACCCTTTGAGACTGGGAGTAAAATGTTTACAAAGATTGGTGCGTACCAAGTCCACCTTACCAAGTGACCGATACTCAATCTTTCCAAAGGGAGATCTTCATTATTTTCCTACTAAGTAACTAGTACATATATTAGAATATTGATTGAGTTTAGGAAGGCCACTAACCATATCATGTTTGCTCAATTAAACCAAATAAGCATAACACAAGTGACCATATCTTTTGTGACATAAATTACCTAGTTCTGTATCTTTGACCACAAGTGCTTGATGATTATTTTGAAAAAATCAAGTTGAAACATTTTTCCAATGTTAGAATCTTTGGCGATCACTTTGAAATTCATAGACTTGTATTTGATGTGGTAAGACTTTTGACCATTTTGGTGATCAAATTCAACCATGAGGCTATGGTCAAGTAGCTGATTAAAAATAAGATTAATAATAGATTTTTTGTAAGACTTGGAACATTTAGAACATTTAAAATGTTGAAATTTATATTTCTAAGTTGAATTTTGATGTCACCACTTCCCTATACTATATATGAGGTATCATCTCCAAGTGGTACATTTACATTTCATTCTAATTTTGTCAAAGTACAAAACAAATCTTTTCTACCTATCATGTATCTGGTTTCCCCTAAATCAACATACCAAACTACAATCAGATGATTGGTAGACTCATGTGTGTGAGTAGCTAAACAATAGTCCTCATTTAAAAAAATCATTATCTTCAGCAACATTACCATGTTGTTTAGGCTTGGATTTTTTTGTTTCCACCTATATTGTTATTGTGGTGGATTCTTGTCTATTTGTGGTGACTTCTTGAAAGAGGGCTTCTTGCTTGATGAGTGTTGTTGAAATGTGTTTTACTAATAATGTTTCAAGTCATGTCCTTATTTTCCATAAATTTGATATGCTTTAAGAGAATTTAAATTATTCCCTTATTAGTTTTGTTATTTATTCTAATTTGGAGATTGCTTTTGACCCTTTTTGGGTTTCTTCCCCTTCTGATTTGACACAAGTACATGCTCATCATCAATTTCCTATAAATTATGAATAGCTTCCTCTTATTTAAAAAAAAATGACCAATGCCTTAAAGGTTGGTTTATTTCTTGTGACATTAGATATATTCAAAAATATCCTATATGAAGGGGGTAGTGCTCTAAGGACTATAAGGACCAAAGAGTCATATGTCACTAGTTCACCCAAACATTGAAGTAAAGTTCATAAAGATACAACTCTTCTAAGGAATGCTTCTACTTTTTCAATTGATTTGAGCTTAAGAGTGTATAATTGGATCTGAATATGTAAGATTTCATTTTCATTCTTATATTTATATATTGTTTTAATCTTATTCCATGTATATTTTATAGTTGTAGCACTATGGATATGAGGTTGTACATCATCTGAAACACCAAACATGATTATCAACTTAGCCTTTTTACTAGCCTTATCATATTTCTATTATTGACCAAAATTTGTTGCGTGTCTAACCCATGTACCTTCAACTACTGACCAAATATCTTTAGACTCTAGATATGTTTGTAATTTTGTTTTTTCATGGTGCATAATTATCACCATGAATTAATTGTGTCGGGGAGCACAAAACATGGTCCTAAACCAAACATTTTGTAAGTTACAAATGATAAAGAAATATAAGTGTGTTTAAGTATGGAAATGAAATGTGAATTTTCAAAATGCAAATAAAATACAAGAACACATACAAAAATATGGCAAACCATGCACAATCACACAATAGATGTCACTCTACCAAAAATGTGTCTAAAAAAGCAATGGAAAACTAGACATCAGTTTCAACCAAAATGCATCTGAGGAGAAAATGAGATTACAATTTTTCATTTTGAATTATTACAATTTTAATGACTCCAATAGATATATAATCTAAAAATATTCACTTTTTAAAAATATATCATGCAAATCAGAATGACCAATCAAAAGTTATGGCCTCTTAAAGGTCAAAAATATATGAACTAGTCAGCTAAACTAGAAAGAACTAAAAATTATGGAAATGTGGGTGATAATAATGAAAAAAAATCCTTAACACTACATAGATATTGAAAAAATATCACCTTCATAGGCTTCACGGATCAAAAGTTATGATCCTTGAAAGAAAAGATCTTCAAATATGGCTCATAATGGTGAAGAACAAGCCCTTAAGGGCTAAAAAAAATGCCCAATAGCTAGTCGTATGGTGTGAACAAAGAATGAAATTTTTTGGTGGCATGATGGTGGTGTTCATTTTGGAAGTGGTAGATCTGGGTGGTGTTCCACCTAAAAAATTGATCTTGCACCAAATGAAAACTTTCAAATTGCACTCTACCTTCAAACTTTCACCATAGGTGCCTTGGTGTTTTGTTTTCAAAAAACAAATACGTATTAGAAATCTCTTAATTATAATAATCTAGTGATGTAAGATTTGATCCATTATTATGTAAAAAATGTCAAAAAATCTTCTATTTTTTTTAATTGTTCCTCACTTATTCTAAGAAATAGAAACTTAAAAAAAATAATAGAAAATCACTTGAAGCTTTGAAAATTTTGACTTTTTTAAAATTAGTATTTTTTTGATTAGAAATCAAAAAAAGTACAATATCCATTCCATAGATTCTATTTTTTTTTTAATCTTTCAAATAATACAAATTTTCATCATAATAACATATACAATCATTTGAAAAACTTAGATCTATTCCTCCATATCTATTCCTCGACCAATTCATAATTGGATCTTGACTAAAAATAATAAAATCAAATTTAAAGCTCTCAAATATGATCTTAGATGTAAAATTTAGCAAAAAAATTTAATATATATATGTTTAAAATTTATCAAAATAAAAAAAATTATGTTTTGATAACTTTTCTCCTTTCGTAAATTGGCCAAAATCTTGGCAACATTTCAGCTTGGGATGGCTGAAATTGGAGCAGTGTGACATGTCCAAGGATCATAAAAATCTTGATCTTGATCTCCAGTGAATCTCCAATGCTTAAAAAATAATCCTCAAGAATTTCCTACTCTGGTACCAAAAAAAATCTAGAATAAATTGCATTAATTTAATTGATAAAATCATTACAATAGGTGCTTATTTATACAACACTCAGTGAGATTAGATCTCGTAATTGGTAGGATATTATGACTCACAACAAAACTAATCACAATTAAGAAATACACCACCTAACTAGCCTATGTCAATCAAATGTGTAAATTACCTTGAGACATTTATTAAAAATCTAAGACTAATTAATTATTCTAATAGATGTAGGAAATGGTTGAGTTAGAGTTAGCCCTTAGAAGGCAGACATCTAGGGAGGAAACCGCTCCACATGGTAGAATAAGTAATTGTAGTGTTTATCATCCATTTTCAATGCAATGGTATTAAAATTGTTGTCTCAGAAGACTATGTTTGTCCCATATGAAAAGAGAAATGAGACATATTCTAACTTAGTGGTTCCATGTGTTCCTACTTCGGCCATGGCTTTCAAATTTTGATTGATGAGATTTTATACTGTATTAATACAAGATGAATGCATAGAAGACCTTATTGACAAGATTTATTAATATAATACTGATGTTAATCCTTGTTTGTGTAATATAAATGGGCAAGCTTCTCAAACTTTGAACTATTGCTCTTAGCAATTAATTGATCTAGAATTTAATTTGATTTTGATTTTCCATAATATTTAGCTTTAAAGCTAAATATTTCCACCTTTCAACATGTGGTTGCCTCCTCAAATACATATACGTACTCATGTGGAATGAATATGACTAAATTGTCTAGTTTACTTAAAATTTGGACATGTGGAACCTTTTAATTACCTCACAGAATCTTGAAATGCATATTTGTGTGATGAATCATATATTTATCACCACTAGGTGACCCTCAATTTATAGTAACCTCTCATGCAGTGCCTTTTAATTCTAATACCTTAAATGGGGAATCCAATCTTGTGCCTATTTGAAAGTTACCTCTTGAGAGATACCTTGAAGGAGAAATTAACTTTCGTGCATGTTTTAAAGGTATCTCTTAGGAGAGATCTTGAAGGTATTAGAGGGGCCTTTAAATTATCACCCAGTAGTTCTTTTTATGTAAAGGAGAATTACACTTGTTCCTTGAAGGATAATTATTATCTTGTGTCTATCTAAAAGGTATATCTTAGGAGATACCTTTAAATCCACTCTTGTGCATGTTTTAAGGGTATCTCCTAGGAGATACCTTGAAGGTATTATAAGGGCCTTCAAAATATCACCTAATAATGCCTTCCATGGAAAGAAAAATTGCACTTGTTTCTTAAAGGAGAAATCCACTCTTGTCCCTATTTGAAATGTATCTGATTAGCAAGCACAACTCAAGGATATAACATGGAATACATATCAAAGATGAGCAGTCACAAAGTGATGAGAGATATTAATAGAAGAATAAAATTGATCAGTGTGAATGATTTAGTTATACCTACCAACAAGGAAATGCTTATCCTTACTAGTAATAATACAACTAGAATGGTCAATGGATTGAATTGATCAAGGGTGGGATGGAAGGATTTGCCAAGGTCCCAAGGAGAAACTTTTATAGATCCATCAATTTTAGACTTTATTAAAGCTAATTTTTACTATAACATGTGACGGTAGGCATCATGATAGAAAACCATGAAGAATTAGATGAAATATGCATAAGGAAATACTCCCAATCTAATAAGCACTTGAAAACAATACACCAATGATAAAAACCATGATGATAATGTTGACATATGAATATGGATGGACTCAAGAATAATGTGCATAAAGAATCACCCAAAGAACACATATAGACTGAGTTGAGGCAATAGTACTAAAATCAAAAAAATGAAAGCAAGCAAGAAAATAAACAAACAAATAAAAACCCTAAAAATAAAAGCAAAAGAAAGCATCCTAATAATGACCATGCCCCAGTAAGGTGGATCAATGATAGCTAACTAGGCTTAGATAGGATAAAAGTTTTTGGATTTTTGAGATGTTATGAATGTTTTTTGATTTTTGAGGTATCTCAACTCATAAGAGAATGATAAGATAACTGCTCACAAAATGGTGAGAGTCTTTGGTTGAGGTTGCTCACAAAATGGTGAGAGTGTGGCTTAGGGAGACTGAAGTAACCTAAACATGAATTGAGCATGACCTACATAGTCCTAAAATGACCTTAAGTCAAAATAATTCCATCCACATAAAAAGGTGTGGAAAAAATAACTAGGTCCCAACAAGTTCTCATATTTGGCAAATGGTCAGTCAAATGAAAATATAAATGGTAAGGTAATGCAGTAATGCATGATAAATAAATGTTTCCCCTAGTTTTCCCATAAATGGTTATAACTAGGATACAATGGCATAGGTCAATGATACTAATTTACCCATATGTAGTTATAATCAGTAGAAAGACTAGTGAGACACTGATTTTCCCATAGGCATTTATAATCAGGATCACATAAACTAACATAGGATTGAAAATAAAAGATATATTGCTAGATCAATTGTCACACTACTTTCATAGACTGTCATTGTGAACATAGATTTGATAAAAGTTGAAAATTGATTAGAACCTCATTGCAAAGAGATTCAAGAAAAACCAAACTAACCAAGATCAAAATAGGATTGGATGGGATGACTAAAAATAGGTTTTAGTCTAGATAGGAATAGAATAGTAAAATGGAAGTCTTGCTCTAGGATAATGATGGTTTTTAATAGATTGGATAAAATATAAGAGGGTTTCCCAAAAGTGAGAATGTGATTGACTAGGATATGTGACAATGGCAAATAGGCCAGGCATTTGAAATGGTATGGTACATGTTTTTTGCCTAGGTAGGATAAATGCATATGATTATATTGTTCTTGTTGAAATAGAGATGCATGTCCTGATCAACAAATGATACAAATAAAATAATCAATCATGTTGATTGCTAGCCCACACTCATCTCAATAGCTTCTCTATCAAGAAAAGGTTGCAAATTTGGTTACCAAAAAGGGTTTTATGATCTTCATTAGTCATTGATTTTGATTCCTTCAAGGATCGATACAAGTTATCTTTGTAGTCTCTGTAAAAGAAAGTATGGTCATGGATGGTAAAAAGGGCTAAAATTTGGATGATAAGTTTATTTGTGAAATATAATGGTTGATGATAATGAAATGTGTAATGGTGGGGAAACAAATGAAGATCAGGACTTTCAATCACACGTAATGTTGCTGATGTTAGATTTGACATAACTTTAGTTTTTATGGGGCTGAAGACTTATTCTCTTGATAGGACCACTATTTTTTTCTATTGCTTAGGCCCAAGAGTAGATACCATCTAATTAGATTTTAAATAGGAAGCTATTTTGATTTGATCCTTGATTTTGTCTTCATCAAGTAGTGAAGAAATTTTGTGCTCATCTATTGGTGCCTTGATGAGGTTTTCACTAGTGAAGTTGTCTTGATTGTTCCATAATGCCTTTGAGAAGGTTTCACTAAGGAATTTTAAATTTTTAATTTGATTACATTATAGAATTTATGAACAATTTTCACAAGAAGATGATGAGTTTGAACTTTGTTTATCCCTTAGTGCCTCTGAAAAGGTTTCACTAAGAGAATGTTCTTCTACTACATGAATTTGGTATTGGCCTCCTTGCTTTTATTTAACTACTATGTCATCATGGATGTAGTTCAATAAAGTGTGATTTTGTCAATCCCAATCAACACTTGTGTAAGATATAATGTCAATATCATGGCTATTTTGGTTGGTGGTAATGGCATGTCAAATGGTAATGGAATGGAGAGAGGCTGCACAATCCTCATAGAAAATATGAGGATAACTCATGTTAAATTTGAAGTACTCGTCCTCAAATTTTTTATAAAGATCACAAATGTATTCAAATTGATCTATGAGGCATACATAGCCAATTTTGTAAAAGTCATAAATGTATTCTATTTCTAAATCTAATTTGGACTCAATGGACTCTAACTTTGATGTTGAGACTAATGTTTATTTTGATTCTGATGCTAAATTTGATGTCAGTTCAAGAATATAACATAACTCTAATTTTGATTCTTCATCTGATGGGCACTCTATTATAATGATGTCTTATTGAATGTTTGGTATTGGAAGAGTAATAGCCTATGATGGCATAATGGGCTCCATAAGGACTAGTTTATCAAAGTGAGACTCCTCCATAATGGGAAAAATGTCAAGAGACAACTCCTCAGAGACTAAATTATCAAAGGGAGGCTCTTAAAAAATAGGCATATGGTTAAGGTAATGATTTTCCCAAAGGTGGTTATAATCATTAAGAAGTGACTCAGCAAAGACTGGCTTATTAGAGTGAGAATCCTTAATAATTGGTATCAGATCATTAGGTGATTCATCATAGATTAACTTATTGAAAATGGTTGGTTTAATAAAAGTATCTTGGATTTGTTGGTTCTCTTGACCTTGGTTTCTAATGAGTTGGAAAATACCATTTTTGAACATAGCTTGGTCTTCAAATGATTAGATGGGTTAAGGATTTGATTGGATTGGTATCTGATAAGGAATGGCTTATGGTTGGATAATGGTAAGGCATTAGGGAGCATGATTGTTCCTATGAGCCAAAGGATGAAGTCTTGACATAATAATGATAGGATGGCGTGGAGCTTGGTTGATCACACAAGCCAAAGGACTAGGTCTTGGAATGATGAAGGGGCATTGTGGAGTATGGTTTCTCATACAATCTAAAGGATGAGGTCTTATAAGGACAAGTTTTGGGTATTGTGGAGCATGGTTGCTCATATAAGCCAAAGGATTATGTCCTGGTATAGAAATGGTTAGGCATTGTGGTCTTCGAATAGAAATGGTATGACATGGTGGAGCTAGATTACTCACATAAGCCAAAACATTGAAGTCCTCTTCATAAACCATATCATCCTAATTAGTAACTTAATTTGAATTTTTTGGATTTTGACTATGTTCCCCATATAGATTATTTTAGGGTGAATAATAAAACTCCTTATAAAATCTTTCTCTATAGGGGTTCTTAGTGGTATTTTATACAACCATTCTAGCATAAGTTGGATTGTACATGACTCCACCATAAATGTAGCTAGACATATCTACATAAATGATGATAAATCTAAAACAAAAAGGTTTAAAGTTTTAAAAACTTTGAAAAACTATGTCCAAAAGATAAATGGTTCAATCTTGGTATAATTTGGTCAAAATGGTGGAGTTATATTTTCAAACAACGATTTGTGCTAAGACTTGGAATAAAAAAATCTAAAATCAAATGTCATATTCACAAAAGGTCAAGCATATGAATAAAAATTAGCATGTCAAAAATATATGTCAAAGTGTTCCAAACAAGGTCTAAACTAGGAAAGGGAAAAGAGTCACTAGGTCTTTTATCCAAACATAAAGTCAAAATCTAGGCTCAAATAGGCTATGCTAGGACTTTTGGCCAAATGACGTCAAAATCCAGGCTTGAAACAAAGGCATGATATAAATTTTATTTAATCTAACAAGTTTAGAAATGGCTTTGACATAGACCCAATACATGAAATCAAATACAAACATCATCAGTTGGCATTAGGCATAAGATAAAAAGGTTCTTGAAGAAAGGTTGTGTTCTTCCAAATAAATGTACAAATGATGATGATGATAGGTTTTGAACAAATAAACCATCAATAGATTTCAAATTTGGGTAATCAATTAACCAAATTTACGCAACCCAAAAGAGAAATATCTATGTACCATCCCCACAAATTGAGGCCTAAACAAAAATAAATCAATGTTTGAATCCAAACTTAACAAGGTTAATTGAAGACTCAATGTTGAAAACTAGGTTTTGATCAAACAAGCTAAACAAGATCAAACAACATGACAATGCATAAACAAGGTCCAAATGACTAACATGACATGGTGAGAAATAAATGGTTTTTGGTGCAATGCTAAACAAGTCTTGAAATAAATTGAGTAGCCTAACGAAGCATGCTCAAATGATGTGATCAATGTTATGTTTCAAAGACTCAAAGGCAAAAAATGGCTTAACATGTTTTGGGTAGCATAATGCTACCCTCCTCAATGCAAATACATGGTTTTGACATGGTTTATAAACAAACAAATAGATTTTAGTCTCTAAACATACCATGAAAAAATAAATGACCAAAATACACTAAGTATAATCATCTAAATCCTAGCAAGGGTATGGCAATGTGGCACTGATTAAACTAACAAGTTTTCAAATTTTTCTAGGGGGATCAATTAAATAGTGACTTTTACGTCATGATGCAACAAAGTACATAATTGGGTGTTTGTAGCACTTGTATTGTTTTAAAAATCTCTAGTTCTTTTTGAAACTACTACATCTATCATTTTCTTAGTATAATGTGATGTACGAAGTGCAGATACATACCATGTGTAACTTCATCACTAGAAGGTGCTTTAACCACTCAAACCTTTCATCCTAGTGGGAGTGGATGAAGTTAGTGCTAGGAGATGAAACCTTGGCTCAAATATTTTATAAAAAACTCATGAGAGGTAATGAATTCCCCCTCACAAGCTAAGCTATAATGAAATAAAAGACATAAGAGAAAGACTTTAGGGTCACTTTCAAGATCACCCAAACTATTGTAATTTTTTGGGGAGTGCTTTAGATGACATTCTTTCTAAGCCTTAGAGTAGGATTTTTACAATAATTATGGGTGATTTTGATTCCAAGGGTTCCCTAAAGGGGATAAGTGGAAGAGCATACATGCGACATCCCTCTCTTTTCCAAAGAAAAAAACTAGTTCAAACAACTATTGAATGCAAAAAATTGAAAAATGAGTTCATTTTTAAGCACCATTTTGAAAGATTGATTTGTGTTCTTTTGACCCCTTGGTCTTAAGTTGTAACTTTGAAATTTTAAGTATCAAACATTTATTTTAAGCACATAAATTTTCCATTAAGTACTAAAACAAAAATTCCTAGTTCATTTTAAAGGCATGTAAAAGATGGTCTAAAATATGTTTTATCAAATTCCCAAGCTTGATCTTGAAATAAAAATGTTAGAGTATTCTTTAGATTTGAATCTAATTTGCAAATTGAAGGAGAAAATTTGAAATTTGAGGTCTCTATTACAAATTAAAATTACCTAATCAATGACGTTCTTTGCTGCAAAATCACCACTATCAGATTAAAAAAACACAAAAAATGCAATATCATTGTTTATGAAAAATCATTACCCAAAGTTACAAAATCATTTCCCAAAAGAGAGATATCACTACCCAAAATAAATGATATCACTGCGCAATACAATATCACTATTTATTAGATATAAAAACATAGAAAATATGATCCACTATGAAATTACTACATGGAATGATGATACCATAGTTTAGTGAAATTACTACCTAGAGAAATGAAATCACCTCTCAAAAAAATGAAATATCTACCTATAAGATTGATATTACTTCTCCAGATGATGATATCATTGTTATAGACAATGATATCATAGCTAAATCCCATAAAATTATTGTGAATAATGATTTCGTTCACACAAAATCACAAATACATAATAGTGATACCATTCCAAGGAGCAAAACTAAGGTTCTAAGAACAAAAATGCAATTAAAAAAAGAGAAATTTATCTTTAAAAATTTCAATCTTGTAAACCTCCTACTCCAAGATCCTGCATGGAAGGGATTAGTACTTTACTTGGAGAAGCTTTGTAACCAATTTTGTGGAGAAATATCCCAGTGGGCATGCCATTATGTGAACTATGAGTTTGACACAAGAGAGGTTGGTTAGTATCATGTTAGTTCCAAAAATGAAATCAAAATTAAAATAAACACACTAACATAGGATATCTAGGCCCAATTACAAGGGTGAGCTTAGATAACAAAACAAAATGGAAAAAAAACTAAAACATGAAAGAAAGCTTCTTTTACCTTCCTTGGATGATCTAAAATGCTTGTTGTAGTGGATTGCTTAATTCTGTGCTCATGAAGTCTCTATCAATGGAAGCTTGGCTACCTCCATCTCTCCTTGGTACCTTGTGTCTTTGGCTTAGATTTTGGTTAAATATTTTGGCATTATAACACTAATTGCATGAATCTTTAAAAGGAATATGGGCATGATAACTTTGGCTTATGAGAGATTTTGGGAATCAATTTGTCATGGTAACTTTACACAAATTAAGATTTAAAATGATGTTCATGGCCTCTCTATTTATAGATTTTTGAGATTGGTTAGGATCAACCATGACCATCCATCTCAAGATTGATATTTGTGTCCATGGATTTATCTAATATTTATAATTAATTCCATAAATATCCTTAAGATATATAATAATTAAAGAGGCATGGGAGGCATTAACTAGGCATGGGTGACCCATAATCCTAATATTTGTGGTATCTATGGCCTAGGGATGTCTTCCTAAGAAATGAGGTCACCTAATGATATAAATATTAAATATTCATTTCTAAATACAAGTATTCAACAAGTTTCCATAGAATTATTATGTAGGCCCTAATTTAGTTTAATTAGCTCTTAAGTATGATTAAGCAGTTTATTCACAAATTACTCAAATTAATCAGAATGTCTTGTTATTGGTCCAAAATTTGATTGGATTGAAATTAAGATGAAATGCTAGATGCATTAGATGCACCACCCCATTTATGATGTTTTCAACACCAAATAACAAAGGCATATGTCTTATTCAAGATATTTGATAGAAAAGAGCAATCCAGAGAACTTGGGAGCAAAATTGGCATTTTGACTCGAAATAACTTGATCAAAGTTAACTACACCATAAAATTTATTATCCCATTTAGTGATACCCTGGACAAAATCAAAACTTGAATATGTAATTTTTAAATCTTTTAATGTATTTTAGTGTTTTAGGTAAAACTTTGCATTTTAGATAGAAATTGGTCAAAATCCTGGTTAGACATTATCAATGGCTAGTTTTAGGTGTCTACAACTACCATGTGGTGAAAGAGCACTATCCCAATAGAGATTGATTATGTAAAGTGTATAAATCCCATTGATTCTCTAAATAACATGATCTTGGGGGTCTTAATAAAGATATAACGGCTCAAAATAAAAGCTAATGCTAAAGGGATGTTGGGATCCTGTAGAGCTACCAAGTTGCATGCTCATGTTCATCATGCAGATAAGGATCTCGCAGTTCTAGTCATAGGTGAACATCTCAATAAATTTCAAAGTAAATGTGGACATGAAAAATGTTAATCCCATAACTCACAATTAAAGATCAAACATATTTTTAAGATCTAGTAGTAAGAATGAATTATTGATAGTTTAATCGGGCCAAAGATCTAACGATGGGTTACCATGTGGTGCAATATCATTTAAGCAATTGATAATACTGGGAAGGTACATAAAGAACCTATGAAGATACCAAGTGATAGGATCTCAGAGGCCCATGTCAATATGAATAGCTCACAATGAATTCAATGTATAGAGACTTATTAAAAGATCGATGGTGAATATATGATCCAAATTTAAGATTGCATGAGAAGATGACACATGTCTTATGGTGACAAATGATCACATTTTAAATAGTAATGAATAACATGACATGAAAATGCCACATTAAGCATACACATGATATTCAAGGACCCTATGAAATGAAATTAATGAAGCTTTCACCATTGATAATAGTTTGACTAGTCAAATTGTAAGTGAGTCATCGTAGATGTTCAATAAATTTGAGGATTTGAATGTAACTATAGATTTATTAGATGGTTCTATGTCCTATGGGAAGAATTAGGGCAAAGAATGTGTTTTCTCGATATGTCAAATGCTAGTTCTAAAATGTGATCCTGATGAATGAATCATGTATAAATCCCATTGGACATTACAAACATATATATATATATATATATATATATATATATATATATATATATATATATATATATATATATATATATATATATATATATATATATATATATATATATATATATATATATATATATATATATATAACATGTTTTAAATGTGTATAGAGAATGAGGGGTATTCTAATTTATTGGTTTCTTGATGTACATTGGAAGTTTTAAGCTCATTGATGAAACAAGCTTCTTGGTAATCAACATTATAGATAGACACCTTTCAAGAAAATATATTAATTAGAAATCCCTTGCAACTTGTTGGTGTTACTAATATGATTTTGGTATACCAATATGAAGGGGTTTATGCTCATGCAATTTATGATTTTGTGCAGATCTCGGATAAAGCCTACATAAGAGAGTATTTTTTTCAAAATGTAAAATTTAATGGTCAATGAATTAAAATTAAATATGGATTTATTAAATCCTTATTTGATCATTAGAATATTTCCCTAAGGGAACTTCCAAGGGGAACTACAAGTACTAGTTTCAACTTGGCAATTTACATATTGCAAATTTGCAAGAGGGGCCAAGATTTACCCAGATAAGTCAAAGGTTGAAAATAATGCATTTATGCATTAAAAGAGGGATAATGTGAAGGAAACCCTAAAAGGTGAAAAGGGGTAAATTTAAAAATACTAAAATTAAGTTGGAGCCAAAAGTTAAAAGGGTAATATAACATGATTTTTGTATTTACATTGATTTTCTAAGCTCTTCGAATGGGAGAGATATTATAGGTTTGCAAGATCAAAGTGGGCCACTCCAAGGAAGATAAATCAAGTAGACATAGATCCAAAATATTCCAAAGACATTATTGCAAGATAAGGTTATTCCATGTCATGCATAAAGGGAAGGGTAGTTGTCTAGATGTTTCCATTTGTCCAAGCAAGTGATCAAGGAGATCTCTAGGAAATTACACATAAGGACAAAGTTTTTTTTGTCTCCATCACAAATATCCTCCTTATAGTTCATGTGAAATGAATTTACATCCAAGAAAATAAAATATTTGAATTAATTCTTCATCATTTCTTGTAGAGGTAGTTTTAACAATGATTTTCCTTGCAACTACATGAAGATTTCAGGCCCAATAAAGGATTTATTCCATCTAGGAGCATCTTGGTGGGACTTTGGAAACTCTAGGTTGTAACCCTCACTCATAGATTTGAAATGGGTAAGAAATGTATAAATAGAGGGATTATCCTCTATTCAAAATGTTGGTTTTTATTTGTTTTCCTATTTTTCTCTATGTCTAGGTTTAACAAAAAAATTAGGGATCAATAATTGTGTGTAGATCTTGTCTCTCTTGCTAAGGTGGTTGTAGCTGTACAACCATTAACAAGATTTGAGAGCATGTTTATATCTACCTTGTCAAAACAACCAACTCACCATGTTTGTCCCCTTGGGAATATTTTGAAAAACTAATGTATGTAAGGTTTCTTTTCAAGTTAATGGAAATGCTTATGGTTATTTTCTACTTCCTATTGATGAAGTGCAATAATGTGTTTTACAAGTTATGATGATTGGATATTTGGGTTTGTGTTCGCTATTGGTTATCATTCTAAGCATAGATCTAGATTATAAACCCTTTATGAATTATTTTAGGATATGTTGTTGAATAATTTGATAAGGCACTCTAGGTTTATGGAATTAATGGGGAAAAGAGTTTGAAATCTTAGTTTCAGTGTTCGTTATAATATTTTAGGGATCATTGGAATTTCCCATTATCTTGTATTTGAGTTCTCCCTAAATATGTACTAAGGATAATGTCATTAATACTACAAGAAACCTTGTTGTTTTAAATATCTAAAGCATACCACCACTTTTTCTATTATTATCTAACATGCCCACCTTGTCTTACCCTATAAATAATGCACACTTATTTCATATCATAAGTGTTATTTGACTACATATGCATATGATCTTGCTTATATAACACATATTTGAATCTTGGGCTTTAAAAATTAACATTGTAGTTTTCCATCTAGACCTTTTATTGAAAATTCCTTACAATGAAGATTGTAAGCACTTTCATATCTATCTTCAATAGCTTGTATGTGATCTAGAGAATTTGTTCATTCTGTATGACAACCCTTCCCTAGTGGATTCAACAAGTTTGGTTGTGTCCTTGTCATGTTTGTGTCTATTTTTGATAAAAATTTCCATGGAGGTTGAATTGTATAATCTCTCCATGTGAGCAAGCTACCCCTTAGGTCCTCTCACCTTGGCTCAAATAGAGCCAAAAGTAGTAGGGAGTTGACCATACCCTTTGTCGATGCTTTTCGATCATTTTATTTGTTTGGTCTATTCTTGATGCCAAACCCTCCCCTAGTTATAATGACATAATAATGGGTTTTTTCATTTGTTTTTTCCATTTTTTTTCAAGTGTACAAGGTCGAGCAGTAGAGGTGTAAAATTGGGAACCAACACCATTTCATCTCATAAGTCAATAAGCCAACAAACCTATGAGCAAGCATGGAGATGATGCATGTTATAATCATGGTGAATGGAATAAATATTAGTCAATAGCATTTAAACTTGTGGATTTTGATTTTATAATGTGAGGTAGGGGTGTAATTTTTAAAGAACTCAGGCTAAATGAGAATCTATCATTTGGTGAAAGGTCATTAGCTCGATAGAGATTGACTGTATAAAGTGAAATAATCCCATGGATTTTCCAAATGGCATGATATCAGGGGTATTATTATAGATATAAAGAATCAAAATAAAATATAATGCTAAAGAGACATTGAGATCCCACAAAGTTGCCAAGTGGTATGTTTGAATTCATCATGTAGACAAGGATCTAGCAGTGCTAGTCTTAGGTGGACATTTCAATGGATCTCAAAGTGAATGTGAACATGAAAAGCATAAAGTGCATAGCTCATGATTAAATTTTGAACATGCTTTGAATATCCAATAGTGTGATAAAATATTTGATAGTTCAATGGGGCTAAATATCTAACAAGGGGTGACCACATGGTGTGATAGTGTTAAAATAGTTGATACTCTTGGCAAGGTACATAAGGAACCCACATAACTACCAAGTGGTAGGATCTCAAAGGCCCAAGTCAAGATCAATGCCCATGATGAAGTTAATGACTGTAAACTTCTTAAAGGATTAATGGTGTGTATTTTATCTATCTTCAAAATGACATGAGAAGGTGACATGTGTCCTAGGGTGACAAATGATCACATAAAAAAAATAATAAACAATGTGACATGGCAATGCCACATAGGCATGCACATAATATTTAAGGACCCTTTAGAAGGTAGTTAACAAATATTTCACCACTGATAAAAAGTTAAATAGGAAAATTTCAAATGACACATCGTAACTCCTTAGGAAATTTGAGGATTTGAAAGCAATTATAGATTGGTTGGATGGTTCCAAGTCTCACAGGTAGAATCAGGGAAAAAAATGGGTTTTCTATGTCTGTCAAGTGCTAGTTATAAAATGTGACCTTGAATAATGAATGATGCATAAATACCATTTTCAATTATAGAACACACACACACACACACACACACACACACACACACACACACACACACACACACACACACACACACACACACACACACACACACACACACACACACACACACACACACACACACACACACAAATGAGGCATGGTAACTCCTTAGGAAATCTCAAGATTTGAAACCAATAATAGATTGGTTGGATGGTTCGAAGTCTCCCAAGTAGAATCAGGGCAAAGAATTGGTTTTCTATGTATGTCAAGTTCTAGTTATAAAATGTGACCTTGAATAATAAATGATGCATAAATACCATTGTCCATTATAAAACACACACACACACACACACACACACACACACACACACACACACACACACACACACACACACACACACACACACACACACACACACACACACACACACACATACACACACCCACCCACACACACACACAAATCAGGCATGGTAACTCCTTAGGAAATCTAAGGATTTGAAAGTAATTACAAATTGGATGGATGGTTCCATGTCTTGTAGGTAGAATCAGGGCAAAGAATGGGTTTTATATGTATGTCAAGTGCCAGTTATAAAATGGACCTTGAATAATGAATGATGCGTAAATACCTTTGTCCATTATAGAACACACACACACACACACACACACACACACACACACACACACACACACACACACACACACACACACACACACACACACACACACAAATACACACATATATAATATGTTTTCAGTATGTATAGAGAATGAGGGGTATTCTAATTTAATTATTTCTTGAGGTACATTGGAAGTTTTTAGCTTATGGATGAAACATGCTTTTTAACAGTCAACATTATAGATAGATACTTTTCAAGAAGATGGAGTGATGAGATAGAACTTACAACTTATTGGAATTACTGATATGATTTTGGCATGCAAATATAGAGGGGTTTATGCTCATGTAATTAATGATTTTGTACAGATCTCAGATAAAGCCTACATAAGACAGTATGTTTTGAAAAATGGAAAAGTCAATTTTTAGTGCATTACAATTCAATATGACTTTATTAACCCCTTATGTCCTCATTAAAATATTCCCTAAGGGAACTTCCTAGGTGAGCTATAAGTACCATTTATAACTTGGTAATTTGCAAATTTTAAATTTGTGAGAGGGGTCAGGGTTTACCCAAATAGGTTAAAGGTTGAAAATAATGAATTTATGCATTAAAAAAGAGTTAATGTAAAAGAAACCCTAAAAGGGGAAAAGGTGAAAAATGTGAAAAGGAAAATTGGAGTCAAAACTTAAAAAGGTAATATAACCTGAGTTTTGCATTTACTTTGCTTATCTGAGCTCCTTGAATGGGATAGATATTGAAGGTTTACAAGATCAAAGTGGCCACTCCAAATAAGATATGTCAAGAAACCATGGATCCAAAATATTCCTGAGGCATCATTGTAAGAGCAATTTATTCCATGGCATGTATAAATAGAAGGATAATTGTCTAGATGTTTCTAGTTGTCCAAGCAAATGATCAAGGGGATCCTCAGGTAGTTACACATAAGGACAAAGTTTGTTTAGCCTCCATCATGAATATCCTCCTTCCATCACATGTGAAAGGCATTTCCAACCAAGAAATTGAAATATTTTCTTCAACTCTTCATCATTTATTATAGAGGTAGTTGTAATAATGATTTTCCTTATAATGACATGAAGATTCTAGTCACGGAAAATGATTTATTCCATTTAGGATAATCTTAGTGGGATTTTGGAAATTGTACATTGTAACTCTCACTCTTATATTTGAAATGGGTAAAAAATGTATAAATCAAAACGCTGGTCATTATAGGTTTTCTTATTTATCTCTAAGTCTAGGTTCTATAAAAGGAATTTAGGGATCAGTCACTGTATGTATATCTTATCTCTCTTGTTAATGTTTTTACACATGTACAACCATTAGAAATATTTTAGATAATGTTTATGTGTCCTATTCCAAAAGAGAAAACTCACCATGCTTTTCACCTTGGAAGAATTTTGAAGAACTAATGTATGTAAGGTTTCTTTTCAAGGTAATGAAAATGCTTGTGGTTCTTTACTATTTCCTATTGATGAAGTGAAACAATATATTGTTCAAGTTATGCTGATTGGATATATGGGTTTGTGTTCACTATTGGTTATCATTCTAAGCATAGATTTTGATTATAAACCCTTTATTCATTATTTTAGGATATGTTGTTGAATAACTTGTTAGGGGCATCCTAGGCTTATGGAGTCAATAGGGAAAAGTGTTTTAAAGATTAGTTTTAGTGTATGTTTTAATCTTTTAGGGATCATTTGGCATTTCCCATTATCTTGTATTTGAGTTCTCCATACATCTTTGCTAAGGATAATATCATGAATACTACAAGAAAATATTATTATCTAACCTATCCCACCTTGTCCTACCTTGAAAATAATGCACACTTATTGCATATCATAGGTCTTATTTTCTTGCAAACGCATAGGAGATTGATTATATAACATGTATTTGCATCTTATGCTTTAAATATTAGCATTTTAGTCTTCCATCTAGCACTATTGTTGAAAATTTCTTAGAATGAAGATTGCAAACACTTTATATCTATCTTCATTAGCTTGTATATGATCTAGAACATTTGTTCATTCCATGTGATAAGCCTTCCCAAGTGGATTAAACAAGTTTGGTTGTGACATGGTCATGTTTGTGTATTTTTATGATAAAAACTCCCATGGAAGTTGAATTGAATAATCTCTCCATGTGAGCAAGCTACCCCTTAGGTCCTGTCACATTGGTGTGGGCAGAGCCAAAACTATCAAGGAACTAACAATAAACTTTTTAGGTGCATATTAGTCATTTTATTTGTTCAATCTATTGTTGACACCAAACCCTCCCTTAGCTATAACAACATACTAGTGGATTCAAGTGTGTAAGGCCAAGCAATAGAGGTGTAAAACTAGGAATCAACACCTTGCTAGTGATGTTTTCAAGGACTACATCAAATCCTAATTACTTGTATTATTAAGGAATCTTACAGAGAGATGCTATCATTTTTAATTTCTATACCTCTTTTCACTAATTTGACCACCTTTGGTTCATTAACATCACCTTGTTGGCACCATTTCTAGGGACTACATTAGGGTCTTTTGTAGAGAGTTTCTATTATTTTAAAGTTTTCTTCTTATTTGTACTGATTTGATGACCTTTGGTCCAGTAACATCACCACCTTACTAGCACCATTACCAAGGAATACATTAAATCATGGTTACTTGTGTTGTCAGGGAATCTTGTAGAGAGCTACTATGATTTTAAAGTTCTCTACCTACCTTTGCATTATTTTTACTATCTTTGGTTCATCAATGTCACACACCTGGTGATGTTATTGAGAACCCATATGGATAACTATAATTATTTCATATTGTGAAGTTCTCTACTATTATTTATTACATTTAGACTATCTTTGATGTTAACACCACATCACTCCACTAGGGATGTGCTAGGAATTGACATATTTGACAATTTGACTTCTACCAAGTTTATTACAAAGAGTTGTTAATATTACATGTTGGAAGGTGTCTTTCCACTTTTGAACATAAATCTAGAAATTTTAGTGTCTTTGATTTCAATATCATTAATATTTATCAAGTTTACTTTTTGAATGTATCACAAAAGTTTGCCATATGTTATATTATACATGTTTTATTCTAGTGGTGAATACAATTTTATTATCTAGTTCCAAGGAAGATCAATGCCTAGTTGAAATATCTTTGTTAGCCTTCATCCTTGAGTGATATTATGTCTGTAAAGCTGAAATGATTGAAATCATCCTTGAAAGGTGACGCATCCAAACAACTTGTCTCACCCCTAAATATTCATCAAAGGAGATTGAGACAAGTTTGGAGGCCTATTGAAGGACACAGTTTTCTTGCTAAATAGTGTTAAGACTACCAATTGATCTTGAAGACATGAATATTATGCAAATCAGCAAGGTGGTACTTGCTAAGATGCATGCATGTGTTGTATTATAGGTGCAACCATTATTTTGGTTAAATTATTGCTATTATTATACCTATTAAAAATATTCTAGGATGAATATTTATATTTTATTTCAGAATAATTATTAGAATATATGTTGATTTTGTGCTTGGTTGGAGTAGCACTAAGCCTTAATCAGGCATTGTTTAAAATCCTAGGTACCCACTTGACTCTTGGATAGAGTAATGAAAGTTGGGTAATGCCCTCAGATGGTTAATTTTAGATGGTGGGATTGGTATCCCTAGACCATCATGTGAGCTCATGTGTGTGTTAGAGAACATGTTGTAAGCCTTCATGTTTCATGTGATGCCTCGTATGCCTTCTATGTTTAATGTGGTTAGTGTGGATGTTTCACTAACCCCTAGATTGTTGATGATGTAGTAGAGTAACCATAAAAATATGGATTTATACCATTATGATATGATATTCTCTGATGAATGTTTTTAGGATTATTCATATGGCATAATGTTTTAGTGCAAGGTTTTTACTCTTGATTTAGATTCTAGTTACAATCTAGTGGGATTGGATGATTATATGATTGTTAACATTATACTATAGGTTTGTGTGTGTTGACACAAGTGATGTTGACCACATTCATTTTTCATATCTAAATTGTTATTCTATTTTAGACATCACTTTTTATCTGGTGGTTCCTTATCTATGTTTTCCTACTTGACAGTGATGTTAGTACCCTTGATAAGAAGATTATTAAAGTAATCATTATTTATTGTGTTTTGGGACACTTTATTCTCACAAGAATTTATGACCCCTTCGTAGATGATTGAGATGGTTATAACAATGGTGTTACATTTAAATTTATAGTTGTTACCCTAGAAATTTTGCTAATTAATGTAGGCATTTTGGGTTTGGTAAACCTATTGTGTCTAATTTTAGTAGATTTTGATGTCTTTGATGACCTTTCTAGGGTATGATTGTGGAAAATTTGTAGCCAGTTTGAGAGATTTAATGGAATTTTATACTGTGAAGGTGTTGTTTAAGTGTCATTATTCCCTTTCAATGTCATGAAGTACATGTGAATATAGGAAGGAGACCATTACTTGACCTAGTGTATTTATGGACGTAATGGTCTAAGTGATAGGAAATAGAAATGCCAATGAGATATGAAAAAGACATTGACAACCCACCATAGGTGGAGTGATGGTGTAGCAGTATCGACTAATTTTATTGGACACTTTCTAAGAACTTTAATCTTGACTGTCAATTGGTCATCTAGATGATTCCACTTTTAGGAGGGGAGGATGTCATGAACTGACCTTGTGACCCCTTTAGATATTGGGATACAACCTACTTAGTATTTTTTGGATAGAAATTTGATTATTGATGGTTGATGTTGATTTTATTTTTAGATGGTTTTGATGTAGGTAGCTCAGATAGTCAATGTGACATGTGATGTCATAGTAAATATTTATATTGGATTCTATATATCTTGTTATGCATAATACCTATAAGAGATTTATTTTATCCTATTTTATGTATATGATACTTTAGTTAGCTATATTACTATATGCCATTGATATATCATGTTTTATTGATGCGGATTGACTTGGTGACCTTTTTAGCTATTGATTACATTGATAAGGCATACTCAAGGTCATGGTTATCAGGACTAACTCTTACCCTTCTCAGATATAGTTAATTATAATTGATTTATCATTTAATGTATAATGATTTTTATTGAGTTAGTATTATCATATTGACAACATTTAGGAAATATTGATATCCTACTTGGTGGATGCAAGCATCAAGCTGTGAGATAGGCTTCGCATTGGGTTTAGACATCTCAAGAACATAATGAAAAATTGAGTAGTCAAAATGTCCCTCTGATAGGTATAACATATACTATGTAGTATTGAGAAACCATCATTATGTCTTTGTGTTATTCCTTTTCATCATTATTGGTGTTACCCTATTTTGGGCATGTGTGTTCTATTCTTATTCCTAAAATGGGATTATTTGTTTTGGAATCATCTTTCCTTATGCCTATCCTTTTTTGATTGAGTTTAATTTCACACTCTAGATATCCTACCTAGGCATCTTGATCACATGATGATTAAGCCATAAGAAAGTGGCTATCTTATTATCCTGTTATGCTTGGTTCCATGTGTTGATCTTTTTTCTTAGTGATGTTATTGTTTTGTGGTTTGTCTTTTACCCTAGTTGGGGATGGGTTCATCTAAGACCATGTGGGTCTCTTGACCTTGTAAAAACATCGTTAGAAACCTACTTAATATATGATTTACCACCATGAGTTTGACTGACTTATGGGTTAGACATTATTATTAATTATTGATTTTTATAGCGGGTTCAATTTTATGATTCTAACGATCAATATTATATTTTTAACACTTTTTTCTTATCAATATTATTATCTTAATTAATTAAAAATTTTGATGATTAAGTATATTAGTGATTTTATGTTTGATATTTATGTGATAAGATTTATTATTGTTATAAAAGTTTAATGACGTTATTAATAATTATTGAATGATTTTAGTTATTTTATCATTATTTTAATTAATTGTATTTTCCTTTATATATATATATATATATATATAGGAAAATACAATGAATTAAAATAATGATAAAATAACCAAAATCATTCAATAATTATTAATAATGTCATTAAATTTTTATAACAATAATAAATATTATCACATAAATATCAAACATAAAATCATATATATATATATATATATATATATATATATATATATATATATATATATATATATATATATATATATATATATATGATTTAGTTTGTGCGAGGTAAGCAAAGGTAGCATGGACTATAGGGGAATGTGATTATGGAAAGAAGAGTGTATGACCAAGGATGGCATGGCATTTGGTAGGGAGAAAGTATGGTTGGGGGTGTAGGGATAAGATGTATGGAAAGAGGGAAGAAAGAAATAGAGAAATGCAACAAGGAAAAGGGAAATAAGGAGATGTCATTGGGGCTCAACCTAGGAAACACAAAAAAATGGGAGGATGGAAGAATCAGTTGAGGAGTCTGGGGTATAAGGGTTTAGGGGGGTTTGATATATCTTAAAATATACATGGATAACATTGATGGGTGTCTTATGGGTTGAAGAAGGAGATTAAAAAAAGGAATGCATTTGGTAGAGAAGAGATGCATAGGATGGGATATAGAGAGAGGTAGAGGAGCTATGCTAAAGAAAAAGAGGATGCAAGGATATAAACCAAGAAGGAATAACACACATGGAAAGAGGTCATAAATTATTATTTTTATCATTTTTATCTCCTTTTTCTTGCCTAAAATAATTATGGATATCACTTTATATTTTAGGTGTGTCATCTTTGCTTTACCTTCCCAGACATTGGGCATTTGGATGAGGGCTAAGCATAAAGGATTGGGGTTGGTGGAGTTGGGAATTCAAAGACTGCCTATATGGGGAAATAGTTTAAAACAAAGTAAATCATGTATTTGTCCCTTATCTATAAATTATGGGGAAATTCCCTATATACATGGGTTCTAAAATAAATAGTAAATGTATGAAGAAAACCATGTTTTCCCTATTTATGCTAGATTGAATGTTGGGTAAAAACCTATTCTTGGCCATTTACACATATACTATAGTTGTCAGTTTAGATCTCATATTACTCTATAAAAGGAGACAAATTTGTGTCTAAAACCTAGGGGCTGGTATTTTGAATAGAGATAATTGAATGAAATCAGTAGTTGGTTGCTTGAAGTAAGTGTTTTGTTTATTTTCATGGAATTTTGGTTATTATATATTAGTTCCCCATTAAAAATGTAATAAAAATTAATGATTAAAATGACTATGCTTACCCTTGAAATTATGACCATATTTTATCTTATATAAAAATGCTGAAACTAGGGTTTAAATATATATTGGCTAGGCTCTTCAAGTTGTAATACAAGTTTCAATTTTGGGTCTATAGTTTTTGAACAATGAGAGAAGTAACCATGAGTTTGACAATTAAAACTCGCTCTAAGATCAATTTTAGCCTAGATAACTATTTCACCTATAAATTAATCCAAATTGAATGATAGCCATAATACTCAATTTGATATCCTTGCATGACTATGGTTTCTATGGATGGGCTTATTTTCTAATGAACTGCTATTAATAATATTGGTTCGATATGATTTATGCAATGCTAAATTCTAGTGCATATTTGGGTTCATCATTAGAGTCTTGTTTACATTGTTAAGGTATTTCTAGTTACCTTATGTGAAATGAATAGATTTAGCTAGGGCCATTTCCCCTATATTAGTGTTTCCATTTAGCTATTTTGATCGATTTGATATATAAAATGAATGGATTTTTTGGAAGCTGGATGACTTTCAATTTATGACTTGATTAATGATTGGAAAGTCTTGACTACTATCTTGAAACCATATATTTCTTTTCATACCTCTCTTCTATATTTTAGGTTTTTTTATATTAACATTGATTTATCCATACTTATGGTAAACCTATAATTTATAGCTATTAAGGAAATATGTTTTTCCTCAAACTAATTAGGTTGTAACTACCAATTTTGGACTAATATTTATTGTCCTATATTGACTGTATGGTTTCTCTTATCCTTGTTGATTGTTGTTATAAGCCCTTATTGGTGGCTCAACAGTATGTGTATATTTCTTACCTCACTTGAGTACCTGGTTGTTAGAACCCTCCACCAAATAGATGGTTGGGGAGGTAAGGGCCATCGATGGTTGGGATCATAGGGTTGGTTTAAGGGGTATCCTTCTTGTAGTGTTTATATTTCTCATTGTTACTCCTAGATTGCATATGGTGGTTTACTTCTCATATGTGCCTATTGACATATAATGTCAATGTGACGAATCCTAGTTGATTATCTATTTTATGATATGGTTCTATCTCTTTACCTTATGCATTTTTATAACATTATTATATGGGAAAAGGAACATTATTAGGCATTATGTTGTCACTAAGGCATTTTGATGATAGTTGATTTATTCATGTATATCTAACAAATTATTTTTTCATCTTTGGTATGCATTTGTATTGGCTCTATTTACCATATGAGAAGTAGTATAATTAGAATGCATCATGTGATACTTGAATATCATATGTTGCTATATATTATTGATTAAGTGATGTACTTGTGGATTTTAAGTAGACACAAAATTGTAATAAGGTTATTATTAGAACAATTACAACCATTATGTCTTTAATTTTGAGTTTACATGAAGGTAAAATGATTCTATCTTCTGATATGCTGGAATTAGTGTGAGGTTGTAAATCTCAATGATGAAATTATGTACTTTCTTATATAGCTTCCATGATGAACTTTTATTGGTGACATTCTCATGGCAAGTAATGTCTATCTAGTATGTATACTTACTATTTGTTTATGACAATAGAGTGATGATGTAAGACATCCCTTATTGTAGTATTATTACTAAACATATGGTTTTAGCATGTTATAGTCATGGCTGACAATAAGATGATGCAAATAGCCTTTTAATTATTTAAATAAATATATATTATCATTATCATAATTTAACAATGAATAGTTATTTATCGATAATTGTATTTTAAGTGAGACTATTTCTATTTCTTAATCAATGAAGTAAGAAGGGTTAATGTGCTCATATGGGAACCCACATTGTGAATCATGGATTTCACTATTAATGGTATTGTAATCATTTTAATACTTGGCATGGCTTAAAAAATTATAGTAATTCAGATGATTATAATATAGCTCTTGTTTGATGTTAGATGGATAAATTATCATTAATACTTATACGATATTGGATAGTTATTGGTTATGCTAGTTATGTGCATGTTTAAAATTTAAATCTTATCCTTACTAGTGAACTTCATGATTTAATTTTTGTTGTGATTATTCAGATGTGAATAATCCATGTGGGTGGTAAATAATCCTAGAATAAGGATGAAAACTAGCAGGTTATGGAAACATTTAAGTTAATACATGTTTATATTATCAAGAAATCCACCTTGTCAATGATTTAGTAAATCATACTTCCCTCATTGAACCCCTAAGTTAATGAATAATAATTTTTAAATAATGAACTTACATGGCATTTTGAATGATATTTGAATGGCATAGATACCTATGTTTATTTAATAACATGGTAAGTTAATGAAAGGATAATTTAGGAACATTTAACTATGAGACCCCTTTGGATGGATGATGAGATGGTGATCCTATAGCATGATAAGTGATACTATAGAATGAGGAGTAACTGATTTCCTAATACAAATTGTGTGATTGTTCAATAGGATAATCATGTGTTTGATGTAATTTACCTAGAGTTAGTTACTTTGTAATTGATCTAATCTAATGTGAACTATTATTTCTACATAAAATTACATCTTGTGTGTATGTGGCCTTCATAATTTATGAGAATGAAGGTTTGCATGCTTTCCTAGAGGAACTTGGATCATAATATGGTGATATATGTGGGTGTAAATTATAATATTCCTCATTTGGGTATTTCCCAAAGTGTTATGGATCCTTTATCTTATGATGTGTTGGTTTTAACAATGGACTAGAGATATCCACTTGTTGATCTCATGATGCATTAATACTAGTTACGTAAGTTAGGGAGATGGATCTTTATGTTCGGTCTTTGGGATCTCTATTCTTGTGTTTCACTTCTCTCTTATCCTATGAACGTAGATAACAAATGGGAGAACAAGACCATTCTTGGATGGGATCCATTCTAATCTGGTTGATTATAGGCTTAACCCTTTTGATACAATTGGGATGCTGGTTGGAGAGTCGTCGATACTTCTTTTAGAGTTGATTAGTTATATTTCACCTCATTATTTTATGTAGAAAGATAATTAAAAAAATGAGATTGTTTCAATATCAAAATAGGTGACATTGCAATTGACAATATGCAAACCCAAATAGCTCAGTTCATTTTCAATATATAGAATTCCCACCTATTCTAGATGCTTATCTATTACACATGCAATAAATTAATCATGGTCTGTTATTTTTGGAAGATATAATAATAAAACACATTAATATTTTTAAATTCATTATAACAATAATAAACATCTATTTATTTGTATTCCAAAAAAATATAATCAAGGATATATATAAGATAATCCATGATAAAAATAATAAATAAATGGAATATCAATGTGTTTAACCTTGATTAATTCCTAACCATGTGCCCAATATAAGGTTAGTATATGTGGGGAATTATATTCCATACCCATAATATAACATCATAATTAGGGTCACATTATCTAATGTACACACACCATGCTCTATGTCTATGCACATAATATAACATTACAATCATAGTCGAATGATCCAATTTACATGAATCATACTTCATTTCAATAAACATAATATATCATCTCAACCACGGTCATGTGATCCAAGGTAAATGCACCATGATCTATCAACATACACACAACATACCATTAAAATAATAGTCATGTGATTGAACTTTCATGCATCATGCTCCATGGACATACACATTTAGATAACATATAAATAAATCATATGTTCATCATATTATTGGAATCCATATAAAAAATGAATAATATCTCTACATAAATGTAACATAACAATTAAAAATAAGGTCATGTTCATAACTATAAATATCCAAATTCTATATACATAATAAATACATCTCATGATGTATTACTTATGTGTGTGTGTGTGTGTGTGTGTGTGTGTGTGTGAGAGAGAGAGAGAGAGAGAGAGAGAGAGAGAGAGAGAGAGAGAGAGAGAGAGAGAGAGAGAGAGAGAGAGAGAGAGTAAAATGAATATACATCATTAAAGGTGTATTGATATAGAATATTCCCTGAATACTTTAAATATCATTGATAAGAGTTGATAATATAGTGAACATATGCATATTTTTAAGATAGATATATATGCCTCCTAATATGTTTAGTAAATGATGATGCCATAAAATGGCTCCTTATATCAACAAATGACATTATCTTCTATTGTATAAACCAATTTTTAAAGTGGACTTATATGTTTTTTAAATAACTTATTCATGTATTATATTAGAGTATATGAATATATATTTAGTATAGTCTTAGAAGTTATTGTAGTTTACATTGTTTCTATTTTATGATAAATTATTATAAAATAGATGTTAAATGTTATATATTAAATTTGGAAATGAGTCATCAATAAAGATAGAAAACATTTATGTTCTAAAATACCAAATCAAGAACAATCTTCTTGTAGCTCCAAATATCCTCGGTAGCTTCATTATCTTATACAAATCATATCCATATTTATTCATTTACTTTTGAGATAGATGTACTATTGATGAATTATAAAATAACGTATACAATAAAAAAATTGAATAAAGTTTTACACTATTTTCTCATTTAATAATGGGGATCATTGTATTTTTTAAAGGTTTTAAAAATTGAATTAATTATCTTGTTATTTGTTAGGTTGTTAGCGTAGAATAATAATTAGTTTGAAAACTGATTTGTTATGTTGTCAAGCATAGGAAATTAGTTGTAAACTATTTTTTATGTTGTTAATATTAGAAAATATGTCCTAAACTATTTTTTTAAATTTCTACTCTCAAACAAGAAGTTGTATTATAAAGAAAACATTCCTATCCATTGTGAGAGTTAACATAGAGTTAGTGAGAGTTAGATAACTTAGTATGAAGCTATATAGTAGAATATAGTGTTGATTGAAGATATTTTTTAGTAGATATCAAGTTTTTTCAAATTTTAAGAGTTTATAGAATTAATGAAGAATTGATCTCATGAATTTCTTGCAAAGATAGTGTTATTCTAATCCCATTCCAAAGGAGATAAAGGAACTGCTAAACCAAGGAAGTAGGATATATTGTGGTATTGATTATTGTATAACATCATGTGTTTTCATCATTTATTACTTTATTAAAAACATTATGTTATATGTTTGACCTGTAGATATGTGTGTTTATGTATGTGTGATCTAATCAAGATTACCTTAAGCCATTTTAATTTTATGTTTTTCTCTTTAAATTTTTTTTTCATCAACTTAGACCAAAAGTGTGTTTAAATTCTATAAAATTTAAAGTTATAAAATTAGATTAAATGTATCTTTATGTTAATTCAATTTAAATTTCAAAAAAGTGTTTATCTCTTAAAATTATTTTAATTTAGCAAGTTTTTTTACTTTTACAAGTAATACAATAAACTTCAATTCAAGAAAGTAGATTAGTCTTTAGAATTAAATGATCCATTCCCCCTCCCCCACACAAAGACAAATACTAGTCATTATCCTTTATAACTTATTGCTGATTATAATTGGACATTGACATTTAACTTGATATGACATCAACGTAACTTAATTAAATAAAAAGGACACAACGACCCTCATCATGAATCACATAAAATTATAGACACAAATTCATATCAACTTATACCTTAAGAAAATCATTATAAAATGAATACATCAATATAAGACCTAAATGGATTCAAAAATCATACTTGTTTAAAACCCCTAATAAATGGATTATATTAAACATATCCATAACTAATATTATGCACACAATCGAATAGTGTAAAAAACTATTACAAGATGTAGGAGAACAGAAAAAAATATTTGCATCCCCATCCCCTTAATCATACTTGTTCAAAACCCTTTATAAATGGATTGTATAAACATATCCATAACTAATATTATGCACACAATCGAATAGTATAAAAAACTATTTCAAGATGTAGGAGAACAAAAAAAAAGCTTTGCATCCCCATCCCCTTATGAAGACTATAACCCAATGTTTTACCTTATTTAATTGTAATTATCTAATCAAGTATTAAACTTAGGATAATTAAGATTGTCTAAGATTTTTATAATTAACAAAATTTAAATGTTATAAGTAGATGTTCAATTACAATTTTAATATTTATGAAAAGTAATTAGAGGAATATAGTACTTACCTTGGTTTTATTATGTTCATGTTTAGGATTACATGCAACTATAAGATAATACTAAAAATGGATTGAAAGTATCTAAATCAAGAAACTAGATATCTAGATCTACCTATAGAAGCTTCTTAGGTTCTTGATGTATACATTGGATAAAGTTGTTTCCATTGCATAATACATGTTTTCACAAACAATGCCTCACCATTATGTAATAAAAAATTTCCACTCCTTTTAAACCTTCATTCTATGTAATATCAATATATCATTGTGTGTGTGTATTAAAAATAATATTATCTCCTTTAATTTGAACCTATAATTCCAATTTCAACTTAGGTCAACCTATAAAAATATGTAAGATTGATTGGTTGATTTTATCCCAACCAATCCCCAATTAATGGATTATCATTACATACATATATAATTCACCAAGGATGGAAATTAAATGATGAATATTTTTAATCCTTATGTGTATGTATTCAATCATGGTCCACAAGTATCAATGAATATATAATATATTTTAACACTTAAAAATGGGTAGTTGAGTATGAATCGAGGTGCTTGAGACTAGGATATGTCCTCATGTTTATAGTTTAATATTTATTATTGATACATAGGGTTTCAATACTCAATGTTCAATTAAGAGGATATTTTCCTAGTACTTACTCAATATATTTTAGGTTATTTCTCTATATGGAATAGGCTTAGACCTATTATGTTTAAACAAATAAATATTTCTATAAATTCTTATGTAATTGACATTCAAAACATTTTTTTGACCCTTAAATTTGATTGAAATTCATAAAATGTTAATTTATTGGTGTATGAGAATGTCTAATAGGGGTGGACAATTTTGGAAAGATGGAGCCATCTATGAATTGATAAAAGTGTGTATAAAAATATAAGTGGTTATCTTATGAAATAGAGACAATCTCATAAATGAAATAAATATATTACATATATACTAGGGAAATATTGTAGGCATCTGGTAGAAAATTATGAAGGTTGGGCTAATAAAAGGTTATTGAATAGGAGAGAAGCATCGGCAAGATCCATATGTCTATGTCAAAGATAGGGTAGGTAAATATAAATTAGAACTTACATTTATAACTATATAATGCCATATATTGGTGTATAAAAATAAAAATTTCCCCACCCCCTTTAACTTTACTACTAAAAATATTAATATTTATACATTAAAATGTTAAATAAATTGTGTACCTTAATGTGTAAATACATTATCATTGGGAGAAAAAACCAATTATATAACTTGGTCCTTACAAACCTATAATAAAACATGTAGAAATAAATGTCCATATATAATGGGGAATATTAAATAAATTATATCAATGAACCATTTGGAATGTGTATGGAAATGCAGGACCA
>JARHVA010006082.1:790000-817500 GCA_037957365.1 Torreya grandis | reverse complement strand
AATCACTATTTGTTATACAACCTTAATAATTTCATTTATTACTATTTGTTCACAATTATTATTTCCATGCCCAGTGATTCCATTTTGGTATACTTATAAATTTATTATTGTAATCCTCCAAAATTATTTATTACATTCCTGGTTTTTCTATTGTAATCACAATATGATTTTGATTATTTATATGATAAATGGTCCATATTGCTATGTCTATTAGTAGATAAAAAAATCAAATATTTATCAAGTAACATTTGTAACATGATGCATGGATTATATTGAATGATTTTTACTTATAGTTTATTGAAGGCTCCATGTCCATAAAATGCACATTGTTTATTGATTTTTTCTCTTGATAGTTTTTACACATCATAATCTAAAGTTATTCTTGTGCCCAAGTTATGCTTGATTTTAGAAACGTCTTCCTTAAAAGTGAAATTTTCATATTGAATTTATGATCATTTTGAATGTATTCAAGTAATTTTTTTCTTTTAACAAATTTATATTGTTCTTAGTAGGGAATTTTAAGTCATCATATACTTTTTAAATGAATTATCTTGATATTCTCATGGACTGATATTGAAAACATATTATGCGATAAATATTCATTTGGATATCTAGAAACTGTATCTTTTGATAATTAACTAATAAGATAATATATATTATTTTTTATTCAGGTTTATAAACATTAATGTATGATTCCTTTTTGGATCTTCTTTGGTTGATACATTTCTAATTGGATCCTTATAATTTTATTTGCTTGAGTTTTTGACCACATACGTATGGATTTTATTTGTTGGAATAATATACGATGGAAGAACTATGGAACAATGCATATAAAATGATTGTGAAATTATTTGATTATTAGGTTGTGTCATTTAACAAAATTTAAAGGGATTATTTACTGCATGAAACATATACAATTATCCATTATCAATAAATTTCAAACATTTTTGTAGTCTATATGGTACTTCTTCCATAGCATATATCTAGCATTGACCAAAGAGTTATTTATAAAATAAATGATTAGGTATGACTTAAAATAAAGTAGTCATTGTCTTGGATCTTATTGTCATATATGTCAACAATGATATTTAAATATGTCAATATCGATTATCAATAAATTTCAAACATTTTTGTAGTCCATATGGTACTTCTTCCATAGCATATATCTAGCATTGACCTAAGAGTTAGTTATAAAATAAATAATTAAGTAGGATTTAAAATAGAATAATCATTGTCTTGGATCTTATTGTCACATATATCAATAATGATATTTAAGTACTTGACATGAAATATTATTAAGTTATTTTATGTTTTTATGTGAATTTTGAATTGTATCGATAGTGAATCCCAATGTTTATAGGAATTGTATGTTACATGTATTCATTCCTAATCCATTATCTATCAATACACATTTAAATCTCATGATTTTTATTTTGGATTAAATGAATAAGGGGATATTTTCATCCATTGTATATAAATTAGGACTATTTTTGTTAAAGGAAATAATTTATTTTCCATTAATTAATGTATCCATACTAGAATAAAAATATGTACGTTTTATATAATTTTTCAAATTTGTATAATTTAAATCATCACATAGATTATCCTCATAGGGTATGCTATATTTAGTATTTAAAGGATATAAATCTTAGCACGAGTATTTTTTAGTTTAACAATGATGTTATGTAGTTAGTTGGATTGGTTGGACTTGTGGGAGGTGTAGGGGACTGAAGAGGAACATATTGACTCTCTCCATTCGACTTCCTATAGTGGGACACCTGACCTCTTCATGTAGTGACAACATGGACAACAATATCCAATATAATTAGGATGAATAATGAAGGGAGAATGGTTTTTAAGTATGGTTTCTAACATTACCTTGAGGTCATGCATTCCATTTGATGTTTAGTATTATAAGGAATTGTATATATTTAAAAACTACTACTTCACCATTCATTAATAATTAATTATTTATTACATGTTAATTATGTCCATTTACCAATTTTACATCCTAATCCCTAATTATCCCAACATTAATCTATTGTTCTCTATTTATTCCTTTATAATATCAACATCACCCCTCATCCCATATCAATCAATCATAATATTATCACTCTCTTATCAATCTATTTAATCACTAATAAAATCCTCATATTATCTAGGAATTAAAAATTTCTATTGACCTACCCGCACTAAGCATTCCTACAAACAATTTTTTTAATCCTACGTTTAATCCTTATTTATTATCCTAGTTACATATAGGACCCATTAAATGTCATCTAGAATCGTCTAAACTTTATAGAATACACTACACTATCCCTATGTAGATTTTTCTAGAATTTATTTAATTCATATTACTACAGAAAAGATCTTGACATCCATTCCTGGCCATCGATATTAATCTCACATTTCTCAATCTCTACCATTGATACTTCCATGAGATTTTAAACTTTGAGCCACAACCTCCATACAAGCCACCTTAGAAAATAGACGAAACATTACATCCGAGCTATCAACTTTTTCCCATGAAGCTATCTCTCCAATTTAGCACTCTAAGCCATCGAATTTAACAAAGTGTTCTTCATGTTGAGAGAACCCTTTGAGGTAATCAAACATTAACGCATCGAGGATCCACTCATGTTCAAAAAGTGCATCCACAGCAACGAGGAGAAAGAATTCATTGTAAATTTGATGTATAATTTTGGCGTTTATTTTTCTTTTTTGGTTGGGTTTGCATTTTAATTTTTGGTTCCTTTTCATCTATCTGAGGTGTTGTGATGGAGAATTAGAGTAGAATCTTTGAATTATGAATTTTCAGAATTTTAACATGGCACTGTAACTTCTTTTTGCACGCATTATGGCAACGACAAGCACCTTAGGCATTTGGTTTTAGTTAAAATTTTGGGTTTCTTTGAAAATTATTGGAATGTGCTTAATTTTCTTTGCTAGCATCTTCATCTTCGCAGAATGCTTTAGTGTTAGTTAGGAACTAGCTAGTTAGGAATGAATAACTGAAATCCCAGAAAAAGAAGCAATCATATCTTGTCTTTGTTCAATTCATGTTGATAAAGTGTCCTTGTGATAAATACACTTTTCATATGCATTTTATAAAATGTCCTTGCTTGTAAATTTACTTTGTGAGATTTTATGCTCTCTTACATCCTGAAGCGCTACTGTAGATTACTTCGAATTTTGACATAGAAATTTATCACCGAATCTTTTGATTATGACGTCGCTCGTTCCTTCAAATTGTCTACTGATATACTGAATTCAAATTTTGGTTTCTTGAAATACAGTTGGAATGTCATTGTGACCAATGACTTGGCCCACTTCCAACTGTTTGACATACAAAATCAATGCTTAATTGATAAGAGGTGTCAGGCTCAAATGTCTCCCCGGCCTGAAAAATGACATCTTATATTGCTCTGCTTTAGTAAATCCAAAATTGATTGGCGCCAAACCCTTCATTGAGTCAATAAATTTGATAGAATAATTCATCTTCCAGGTGGTAGTAATAGTCGAGGGTTCCACCTGCTGCAACAACCACTTATTTATCTCTGTCTACTCATATCTCAGTTCTTAAACTCAAACCATAGTCATGCAAGTCTCAACCAGGCCACGTCAGGTCGTCGAATATTATAGAAGGGAATATGCACAATCCTGTTGAGCCTTTTTGTGCCTAGCCCGACTCTGTTTTAAGCATATCCTGCAAGATCTCACGTGAGGCATTTTTAAAAACAATTCATGGCTTTTTTGTATGCTTGCACATTTTGGGTATATGTTTGTCAGGGTGCATACAACTGCAACATCCAATCAAATTCATTTTAAATTATGATTTGATGGATGTCCATACCCTATTTTAAAGCTTGTAGTTTGTCTTAGGATGGGAAGAATCTGGAAAAGGGTGTCATGTTTGAATTTACATCGGCCACTTACATTTGCTTGAAAATCTGTGAGGTTTATTTCACCGGCCCATCTTGTGCATATCCTAAAATTATAACAATCCATAAGACCACATATTGAAACAATTTGTCAAACAGCTCATTGTTGTCCTAATAACCTTTGAAATTTTGTCTCATGTTCCATTTTCGGACATTTTTTTTGGGAACGGATTTTTATGTTTTAAAATTGAAACACCAATTAAAGTTTGATGCATAATAATTCATTGTAATATATTTTTTGCTTCTGTTTTGAAATCACATTAATATTTTCATTATCATGGAATGATAAGTTATTTTGATAGAATCTTGTCTGCAACTTCTTGAGCTTTATGGCCCAAATAACTATCCATACCATGCAAACATGAGCTAAATACGCTATTTCCCAATCAGTCAATACGCTAATGTGCAGTACAGGGCGAGCGCTATGCATATACCCATAGGCAACAAACTCTACTTGATGACCAATCGTGTTTTTGCTTTCGCTGGCATGAAAACCCAAAAAATTGAGCACGCATCCCTTAAGCGACTGGCCCATAATCATTTGGAAATGTACCTTTTAACAGCGTATATTGGGCATGACCAGAAACTATTTTAGTTTTCATTATTTATCATACCATCATCCTCTACGCGCTCTCTTATTCAAACAAACATTGCACTTAATTTACATATTAGCCACCTGGTGAAGTCTTTTTAATATCAGATTTTATAAAGATAGAAAAAATAATTATCCTTTGTAATATTATTTTTTAGGGCTTTCATGTGTGTATTAACTCGCATGTTTGATGACCAATTTTGATGAGTAATCATGTAATAACTGACCAACTTTTATGAGTAATGATATCCCGCATGATATTTTTAACTCGTTACTAATAATCATAAAGTGAATCATTTCTTTTATTTTGTTTGGATTTAACTTTTATTAACGGATACAAATCAAAAAAAATAACACCATTTTTGTAGGATCACCTACGAAATATCTGAAGTCAAATTACTAATCATGTGTTCAAAAAACACTTGTCAAAGTTAATTAGTAGCCAAAAAAATCAAATTTTAATTATAATCATGTTTCAATCACAAACCATTTTTATGTGTGGGGCAACTTGGTTGCATATTCTCTATCCTCACACCCTTCGGATGATCATGAAGATCAAAAGCAATTGAAGTTAATTTATCTTGTTTTTTTATTTTTAATGTTACTTATGTGTTTCACCTAGGATAGATTGTGTATGTTCTCCCCTTGCGTCCCTAAAGAAATATTCGGGAGCAAAAACATTCAATTCCACTTTTTTTTTATATGGGCAACATGATGTGGATTTTATCTCCATGTACTTGTCATAATCACTAGGTGGGTTGTGCCATTGATGTCATCACCGAACACCAATCCAAACTCCATGATCTGATATAGTATAAATATCAAGGAGAGATGTAATAAAGTTAATCTAAATTACCCATAAAGGGTTCCATCAATCAAGTATGGCATATTGCTATGTTTAAATGCCATACAACATCCTTATATGTAATCAAGCCCCATATACAATGAGGTATTTATGGGATGCCATTAGAAATCCTTGTATACACTAGATTAATATCCTTTGGCCACAAAAATGATCAATGAGGGGCAAAAGAATCAATAAAGACTACTCACTACATGTACAAATGTAAATTGAGGGTTGGGAGACCAATCTACTCACCACTTTATGTGAATAGATTGGCGGGTTGGTATTTGAGTTTCACACCCATATCTACTAGTATAGGATTGTAGCTTATTTTATCTTGTTTATGTTTTGTGGAAACTCGTACTATTTATAAGCATTACAACCTACACCAAACAAGAGCCTAGTCGCAATCAGTTCAACATAGAGATGACTAAATCTAACCACCTATTTTTTTATAACCATATGATTGTGATAAATAAATATGAAATTTAATGGACAAGATTTGAAACCCGATAAGGATGGAACCCTAAGGAAAAACTAGGATTTCACAAGGTTTGATCAATACACAGGTTAACCACATGTGTTATCTAGAATTAAATGAACTATGGTGAATTAATCCTAATTTATATAACTAGATATAATATAGCAGAGTGATGTAAATAAACTTATGAACATCAAACTAAAATCAAGGACTTGGAATTGAAAAATAGAATGAATGTGAATAAGAATAAACTATGCAAAATAGATATGTACTTAGATTTTTTATGTGTTGAGTTGCTTGTGTTGACTAGAAAATATAGGAATAGAGATAAGGATGGAAACCATAATGATTATAGAATATGGTCCCAATATGTTGTATGTACAAGTACCCCCAATAGGGTCAATAGTGATGGGTGTTGTTGTCCTAGACATGTATCTATGTCATTTTGCATAATGATGAAAAATAGTACGTGGTTTTATATGACTATGTGAAATATGTCTCTTTCTGATAATTTTAACTTTTTTGATGCATGAGAGCTAGTAGAGATATCTTTGAAGTTCAAAACCATAATAGGGTATAAATCATTGAATAACCTATAAATATGTAAGGAGTGGTGTAATTGGGCTCTGCTTGACCCAATCACCCCCATGATGACTAAGTTTTGCTTACATATCCAATAATCTAAATAGTTAAATCAAGACAATTGTAGTCCTCCTAAATAGGGATTTTGTCCAATTGTGCTATTTTTAGTATATTAATTTATCTTCCACCAACTTGAATACTTGATTGTTTTAAGTTAGGTCTACATAGAACTAAATAAGATTTGGTTGACCACTGCATGACATGCTTGAAACTTGATTTGGAAAGAGTATGTTAATTTTATTCATTGTGCACTTATGTAATTGGCCTCTAAATGTGATTTTTCCAAGTTATGTAAAAACTTAATTTAATATGACTTTATAGTATTTCCAAGGTTATAACCACATGCTAGGAAACCTAAAAATATGAAGGTATACCTAGGGGAAGGTTTTAAATAAAAATTTTAATGTTTATGTGACATGGATTCCAAAGATATATGGGATAGAACTACCCAAAGATATTAGCCCTACATGGTATTCCTATCCCTAAGGGAAGGTGTTATGTTTTTTTGTCTAGAATAAGGCATCAAGATTCACAAAGGTGTTTCTATCAATCAAGACATTTTTATATGTGGTAGATGATGGTGTTGAGGTAATATAGGTTTTTTTATTGAGATTAAGATATAGTGGGGAAGTGAAATAGGTAATGATTAATTGTACAAATTAATTAAGGATTAAATGAACTAAATTAGATATGATTAAGGACTCATGGACAACTTTTAGTTACAAAAAATATAAACATATTTTTTTTTGAAGATCAAAGCTCCTCAATTATAATAGATATTATTTAATGGATTTTACATCTTATATAAATATTCAATACCCATTATGGACATGTGTACTCACTATGCAGGGGGCCAAGAGTATCTTGATACTAATTCATCTCTTCATATATTACGGTAGTGTGATTAATCTTAGACTAAAAACATTAAAAGGGTTACCAACATTAAATACCCATTACGATATCCATTCATAAAATTTTCTAAGTAGGACTTGTTCACTCACCTTGTAGTTAGAGATAACCCTTAATTTGGGACAATCAGAATACAAGAGGATAAATTTAAGGTTTGATTTTTTTTGCATATACATAAATTTTGAAAATTGTAATTTTTGGAATGAGCTCATTCAACAGTATGCCATAAATCAGTTATATAATTAATAAATAACATATTTTAAAGGGACTATGTGGTCTACACACAGGTTATATAAAAATTATTTAGGTTGGGCATATAGTTCCCGCATCAAATATTTAATAGGATGGGTTATTGCATCTATGGTCAATGTCTTCTCCCCATTCTTTCTTTGAAACATGTCACCTACACACTAATCACATTACTTAAAAGGTTCAAACAATAAAATATCATGAAAATTATATAAAATCAAGAATCTCATGAAGTAGACACATAGAATTATGAATATGTCACTATTGTATAGTTAATTATAAACACATTCCACTTCATTTTCATATCTACCATATCTAATTGAAAATCCATGACATAGTTTTACCCACTATTGTTTCTTTATAATAACTCATGTCTAAAAAAAATGTGAATCCTATCATAGTGTCATGATCCAAGATACACACTTCATTCTCCATGTCCATTCAAATAATATCCTAGATCACAATGATGAGCACATGATCCAAGTTACATTCATCATGCTTCATATACATATACATAATATATAATCAAAATCATGACCACATCATCCAATTTATATGCATCATGCTCTATTTCTATATATCACCCTCATGGCTATGTCTTAAACAAACTACACAAAAATTCCTATTATTAGCTTAATTTATTAGCTTAGTTTACTTATTTTCACTGACATAAGAAAATAGAAAAAATTCTAACCAACAACATCACCAAAAGTTCACATTTATTTTTAATAATGAGTATTACATTTGCCTCCATCATTAATCCCTTTACATTAATATAGAAGTACTATTGATCCAGCCTAGAAACTTGTGGGTTATGGGCCCACATAAGATGTATTAATTTAGGTCACCATTCATATTTTATCTTCATAGTTAAATAATCACTTGGATCATTCCATTGAGGCAAAAATACAATGATAAATTTATCATGTAAGCTCTCAGGCTAGTGTTTAAAACATATTATTTAAGGCTAATGCTTTCCCATGGATTAAAAGTATCACATAAATAAATTTTAATAATGATAGCATCAACCTACAATTTCGTATAACATAGGAAAACTATTATACTTTATTATGTAAGATAAATATAAATTGTAATCTTGGATATAAAAACTTATGTGACTAATTTAATAGTGGGTCTTACCAAATGGGTGATATCTAGTCCCCTTTTCTTTATGTATAATGATCCATGGGATCACTTCACACAATTATGACTATAGTTGAGCATTTGAAAGTAGGTATTTTCCTTTAATAGGTAAAGACTGTCATGGCAACACTTGGTTCCTTCTAAATGGATCCTAAGATATTGAATGTAAGTACATTAAGACATGATGAGCTATACTTTATGTTGTGTCATTTAAAATTAGAGACACATGACATTAAATAGGAAAAATGTCCTTTAGACTGAATGAAGATGTGACGTTGATCCATGTTACAACACATGATTATATCACAAAGTTGTATTTTACCTTGGTACAAAGGCCTTGGTTTAAAATCATGAACCCATCTCATGGTGACATGTGGAAAATAATGATTGTATCTTAGTATCATGGTATTAATGTGATATAAAAACTTTATTTTGAAAATTTCAAGTGTATGTGTGTCTATGGAAATTTATAACATGTGCCACTAGGATAAGGGTCATGCTTGTTAAAATAATGACTTTAGTTTTGAATCCACCTGGTGACATTCGATTAATTTGTACAACTAAAGACTACTAAAATGAGAAGGCCATTATCAAAATATGAAAGTCTATGAGTAAATTTATGTTTGACATGTGGAAAATTAGAGTTACTTCCAATCCCCATAGTCCTCAATCTATATGCCAACTAAGAAATCATTCAAAGAGTAAATAAGGATTCAAGTGAGGATATTGACCTAGAAAATATTATGAAATTTATACCATGATATGATGAGAATGTATATCAAGATAGGGATAGCTACATAAAATGCATGACTAACCAACATGAAGGGAATAATTGAAAAGTATCAAGTAACTCACATGTCAATAATTGACCATTTTAAAAATAAGACTGGAAAAAATATGACTAAAACTATACGAGGCCAAAAATAGATGTACCCAATCTTAAATAAGTATGAAGAAGTGTGATAGTGCAAGGATAAGACACTCATAAAATTACATAAGTATGAAGGAAACTAATATAAATCCATTATTGATGCCAAGTGATAAGGAGATAAATAATTCCAAAGTCAATCCCATGTGACCTAACATGAGAGCATGCATCAATGTCCTTTACTCCACATGAAAAAGGGAAATCATAGACCAAAACTTTAAAGGAATAATGAAATTGTTAAATTAGATTTTCCAATAGGTTTTATATTCCTAGATTATAAAATATAGAATGTCTTGAAGCAAGGATATGAGTTTTTTAGTTTCGTAAAATCCACTTAATGTTTATACTTGAGAGAAGGCTAAGGATGTGAATAAAAAACATATGTCAGTTTATTGAATTTCATCTCATTAATGATAAACTATCAAGTCTCTTTTTGAGCATCTATTACATAACATAATTGCATATCTTTAACAAATTAAATAATTTTTATAGTGACATTTTGATTATTAGAAGCTTAATTGAGTTATAATTTTCTAGCTCATATATGATTGCATCATTCCTTATTCATGTAACTAATAGGGAATTAAATATATACAAGAAGTATTTTTGTCTTAAGGATATCTTTCATTTCAATCCTTTTTTATATTTAACCCCTTAACATTTTATTAATGATTATATCCATTAATGGATAGAGATAAATCCATATTTAATAGACACTCAAAATGAATTTAACACAACAACAACAATAGTAATATGAATTATCACACTCTTACTAAAAAAATATTTTTACATTATACTCATAACATATTTATACATTATTTTTAATATTTTATATTTACTATTTCAACTGTGATCCTAATGCTAAAATATTTAAGGGTTCACCCTATTTTAGAATTGATAATGTGTGTAAAAGAAAAACAAATTTACACATGATCAATAATGGATAACCCTTTTATCCCCTTCCTAATTGAAATTCCCATTAAATTTAGTATGAAATAGATATTAATTTATAGGGAGATTCATTCACCATTTACCCTTATCTTATATTGTTAATAATTCATTCACATTTGAACTAATTAGAGTATCTCCAAATGTACAATTTAATAAACACACATTCTATGTTTATAACAATACTACTTTCTTTGACTATTCAATAACAAGCAATTCTCATAAAAAATCAAAATTATTATTTTGAATCCCAATTAATTAATTTTATATAATACAAATCTTTCACATAAAACAAACTTAATCTATCTAGAGGGAGAGGGGCTCTCACTAGATTGGGGCCCAACATTAAACTCACCCATTTTAGAATATCACTATCATATATTATATTTCCTTGAACAAACTAAATTGTATAATAATAATTTTTATCTTCATATTATTAAAAAAAATACTTTATTATGTATGAAATTAGTAATAATAATGTTTCTTCACCTTTTATATAATGGATCTATTTAACACATTGATTATTCAAAATATACAATATATTGAACTATAATGAATAATTTATATTTTATGGAAACAAAATATAGGGGTCTAAATCTAGTTAGTTTTATCATTTCATATAGAAAATAGTATTTATTTATAAATTTAATAAAATAATGATATAAAATTAAATAATTGCATTTTATGTAGTATAGATCCCACAAACAAACACAAATATCATTGCATAATTGCCTCTAGTTGTGCCAAAAGTCAATACTCAGATTTACTATGAATATTTAATAAGCTAAAGGGAAATTAAAAGCATTGTTAAATTATAACACAATCATCTATATATAATATTTGTGTGTTAAACCAAAAATGTTCATCATATTCACTCGAGGATGCTGGATATGATATAATTTGGTTCCATGATCCACCTCACCACCCACTCAACATTTTCATGTAGTCTATATGGTGAAATCAACAAATCCATTTTCATACTCTATCCTTTGTAGCTATAACATTATCCACTAATACAACTCAATTTTGTTAAGAATGAGTGCAATGAATAATGCTTCCAAATTTTTCCTTTAGGTGAACAATTTATTTTTTATAAATTTCTTTTTCTAAAAAAATATGTATGTATTACACTATGGTGGTTTGCTTCAGATAATCATTTATATATTGATACATCACAAGCCATTGGGTAGCCTTACAATGGATGATTATACTCCATTAGTCAATTAGATCTTTTTCCTAAAATAACTTACTTTGATCCAACATTGTAAGTTGATACTCAAACCTTTATCTCAGTTGAGTATGCATTTATCCATGAAATACCCCCTCCTTCAAAACTATCCTTTATTCAAAGGTTTACCTTTTATAAATTTTTATACCCCCAAATTTTTTTACCTTATATTCCTTTATCGTATGGTAGTTGTGATCAATTATGTCTACTGATATTTTGGACAAATCTCATTATGTTTGAGATGATGTTTTATGTTGTACTTGGATTAAATATATGTTATAGATGGATTTTCATCAAGTCATATTCATTTTATATAGACTATAGAGTCAAATATAATATATTTTTGAAGCCTCCATTCCTTATTTAAGTTGTCTACACTTTCATCTCTTCTAGCCATTGTGCATTCTATCCATATCTAATTTTGTTTCTTATTATATATTTTTCTTTCCAAAATACACTTTACTTTTTGTGGGATCTTTTGATAGGACACAAGGCAGTTGATTTTTTTATAATTTTTCCAAGAGGTCTATCTTTTATGATGAAGGCTACTTCCAAAATGCTTTATTTTTCATGTTTGTCTATATAGTGATCTTAATTTTATTACATTTTCTAATGATAAAAATATTTGGTGAAGCCACAAAGATTCTAGGCTTCTAGTCTTATTATATAATCTATATATCCTTCTTTTATCTTGTTATTTATAATATGATATCATATAATATTGTCTTTATTTCAATCATTCACCATTTTATTTTATTTCCTATCAACTGGAAATTATACTCTTGTGCTTATGCCACATATGCATAAGGTGGTAAAAAATTACGAATCCAATAGGAAATATAAATAGACTACATAAAGGTGAGTCCCATCACCACTCCCCTATAAGGATATATTCTAATTACAAATGTCCTCTGATGAGGATCTCACTTGTACCATGTCAAATCAAATGACATAATGGTGGACTATATGTAAATCTAAATAATCATTTCATTATCAATACAAAAAATTATGAATTATTAGGAAACACATATCTCATGCACAAACATATAGCTCATTATATTACCTCTATCATTAGAAGAGATAGGAATAAAGCAAATAAACAAATGATTATTCATTATAAAAATATAAAAATGATCTCTTTCCTAGTGATCCAATAAAATATCATCAAAGATATATATAGGAAAAAACATGATACAAATCATGAAGAAATGGAATATCAATGGGTTCAACACTTATTAATACTTAACCAAGTGCATACACTAATGTTAGGTAAGATAGGGCATTACATACTTTCTCTCTTTAGGAAATATCATCACCAATTTCTAAATTTTCATAATAAGTATGATCATAGATACATACATAAATATTATTTATATTTAAATATGATAGCATAAACATAACATCTCATTCATGTGATAATACTAGTAATTAAGGTAATATATGAATTTCACATGTTAAAATTATCAAAAATTTCACATAAACTATGAAATGATAATACCAATAGAATACAAATCTAATGAGATTCATTTATAGCATGTATCCATGAGGTAGTGGTGAGGATCACTAAGCACACCAAGTGATACATCAACATATCATTCGCTATATCATCATCAACCCAATTGGAATGTATGAAAATGCATAACATTAACAACCAAACTATAAAATAGAAAATGATTATAAAATGAAAGATGCAATCATATTTTAGTGACATGGGGTAACACATAATGGATCATTTATTTCAACTAATCAGAATCAATTAATACTTACATCTCAATCCAAGACATAACCACCTCTTTCAGAGAAACTAGGGATATGAGATTAATAATTACACTACGTTTATGACATATGCCCCTCTCGTAGAATCATAAAGCATATCTCTTTCATCAATTCACTTAGGGAGTTTAACCCATCTCCTTCACACATGAAGGTGTACATAAGGTTATTATGTAAAAATTCATCTAGAAAGCATTGATAACTTCTGGGGATAATATTTCACATCTACCATATGCATTAAAGAAATACATAATGAGGAAAGTAATACATTTCATAAATATGAATTATATCAATATAAGCTTACACTACATAATATGTTTTTTCACCTTCAAAAATAAAAGTGGTACTCGATGAGGAGAATAATATAAGCAACCATCCATCACATATATATTAAATTACATAGTTCAATAAACACAATGAAATTTTCCATCATTCCAAAAGGTAAACATCATAAATAAAACATCAACATGGGGTAATTATAGTCAATATTGTCATCTAGTATTTTTAATGGCCAATTACTCTCCATAATTCCTCACTTACCCATATTTATACACCTATGGTTTCATAATATCTTACCATATTAATCAATGAGACCAATAATACATGGAATACACACCCACAAAATCATCATGCATAGTCATTTGATATCTCATTGTTTCATAAAAAACCAAATACACTATCAATATAACTATCACACATTCAAGAAAAATATACACATCCATAATCAATAGAATTTTTATCCATAATGTAACACCATAATCATATATTTAAAAACACATAGACATTTGAAACCATATTCATTCTCATCATATCAATGAATACTTGATTTTAAAAATAGTGGATAATATTAAACAATCAGCTCTATTAACATGGAAAATGAAATCACACAAACAATTCTCTATGAAGAAATATGTTTTGGTTAACATTTTATTATGTTATAGAAACATGAAATTAATTTTGTATAATCAATTTTTTCATGAAAAAACAAGTATATTGTTTTTTTATTAGTTTTAATGAACTTTCTCACATGTTGAATAATTTTACTTTAATTAATTTCATATTATTATTTACATTCCATCAATTATATTACAAATAATGGAAATATAAATTATTATTAGCTATTTAAAATTATAATGTGATGTGGCCTCTAACCATACACATGGATTCACTAATCCATATCTCACAATCTCTCATAAACACAACATAAAAGTCACTGATTAATTCAATATATCTTCATTAAACATCTAAAATCCTCACATACATAATCAAATCTTCAACAAGATTACACTCCACACTAATACATAACTTGACCACATGCCAGGGAGGCTTCCAAAGGCATGAAAAATCCTTCCCACATAAACTCACCTAGCTCAACAAGCCATGGATTCAAACATATATATAAGGCTTAAATAATCAAATGAGACAATAAAACACTCCACACACTTCATATGTAGGGGAAAATAATGAAAAAGAATAAAAGAGTAAATACCAAGGAATATCATGCCACACTTCACATGGGAGGAATAATGATAAGGAAACAAGACTCCACCAAGGAAAATTACAACACCCTTCACATGTGCTCACTATTAAATGAATAGTAAAGGCAACTCACATGTTAAAGATTAAAAAAGAAGAGCTTATCCTTAGAAAAGGTTGGTCCACCACCATGTATTCCATGTGCCTTCATATATATGCATTCCCACTTGACATGACCTTCTTACATCATCCCCTACATCACCATGAATAGTACTCATGAAAAGTAATCATGAATAGTACCAATGAATAATGTCTCATAAATTATGTTGCATGAATATTTTTTTGGATACCACATGATTCTTATCCAATCAAAAATATCTTAGATCTTATGAGTTTCCATGATTGTATCCTTTCCATTTATTTTGAAAAAATAAAAAATCACGCCACTCTATTTTTGGGTGATGCAATATTTCCCATCCCTTAGATGCTCATACATCAAACATCTGAGGTAATTAATGTGATATATTAATTAGATAGAGTGGGCGAGTGGTAGAACCACCCTTTTGGTTAGGAGGAAAAATGACCTTGGCATCTCCTTGTAATAAATCATGTGCACCTAAAAAACATTCATTTCTTTCTCCTCTTCTAGCATCTACATATTGTTCTCAAAGTGATCTACATGAGACCAAAAACCATCCTCCCCCTCTAAAAAAAATATATATATATATAATAATGGATTTATATGTGGGACAAATCCTACCATCATAGACCATCCTCCTACACCAAGATTCCTTAAAATTCATTGTGCATTCCCATGTGAGCTATATCACACTGTTGTCCATCCACCTCCACTAAAATCCTATCTAGATTCCATCTATCATCCAACTACCTATTGGATCATCCACACAATTACATATCAACATCACTTTCATATCTTCTCTAATAGATACAAATATATCTTATACACTCTCATCATGTGCATCTTCATTAAGAAAAATAAAATTTACCTCAACAGCAACTCCTCCATACTTTGGCATGTTATCTAGCTCCTCGTCCATACTTGCATGCTTTACATGATCTTTAATTTCATTATGGCCTAGCAATGGCATATCCATAAAAAATACCATGGTTGTCTTCTCACATTCCATAACATTAACTTCAGACCCTACATATGGCTATAAATCTACTAGAATTTCCTCTTGTGCATTCACTTGCACAACCTCGTCTTTGAATGCTTCCACTATGGAAACATGAAATTATATTTTACTACCATATTATTTCTCAAGTAACCCTTCATGGCTTCAATATTCCTCTACTTTCAACTCCACATGGCTGAAACATTCTTCCACATGCATATCCTCTTTTATGTTATCTTCTTCTACACTTTCGTTATGTGTACAAGCTTGTACATCTATCACTCCCAAATTAAATTTGGAAAACTTATTACCATCACAACAAAAAATCTAAGAATTATCCCACTCATGGGAATCTAAAACATCTTCTGCATATTCAAATAAGGGGTCTCTAACATTAAGTTCCATAATAATAATTTTTGTATCCTCTTTCATGAGGACTCCTACTGTGGGCTACTCAAATGACATCGCATTATTGTCTTCAATGACAACCGTCTTATTTTCTTCACTCTTTTTATGTAACTCTCCATGGTTACACTCTTTAATCTTCCATGTAGCTATCTCCTTATTTAATATATCCACTTTTTCTTTTAGGGAGTCCATCATGTCCCACATCAAATCATCTTCTTCTTCATTATTACATTTTAAAAATATCTCTATTAGCAGCTCCAATAGTCTACTCTATGTATTTAGCTTCTTATCCCATTTTCTTTTTGGTGGAATCCTTCCACTCTTTGTATCCATCTTCACCTAGATAACTGAAAAATAAAAACAACACAAACTCTCACATATTCAATCTAGATCTATCCTCTCCACCAGAATCTTAATTGCTCTGATACCAGATGATGTGCCCTCTGACCACATAGATGGATTCACCAATCCATATCTCATAAAAAAACATAAAATTCACTCATAAATTTAATATATCTTCATTAATCATCTAAAATCCTCACATAAATAATCAAAGTTTCAATAATCTTTCTCTCCACACTCAATACATAACTTGGCCACATGCCAAGGAGGATTCTAAAGGCATCCATAATCCTTCCTAGATAAAATAACTTGAGTAATCAAAGGAGATAATAAAACACTAAGCCCCACACTTCACATGGAGTGGAAAATCATGACATAGAAGAAATGAGTAAAGATGAAGGAATATCATGCCACATTTGACATGGGAGAAATAATGATAAGGAACAAATACTCTACCAAGGAAAATCATGCCACCTTGCACATGTTTTCACTATTGAATGAATATTGAAATAAAGTCACATGTAAAAGGTTATAATGAGAAGAACATCTCCTTAGACAAGATTGGTCCACCATCATGTTCTTCATGTGCTTTCATAGAAATGCATCCCCACTCCTTGTTTCCTTTGTACATTATCCCTTGCATCACCATGAATATTACTCATGAATAGTAATCATGCATTGTACTAGTAAATAGGGTCTCATGAGTAGTGTTGCATGAATAGTGTTTTCACTGCCACATCATAATGTTTAACCAAGCATTTAATATTTGGTGTCTACACCAAGAATTAAATTATATAGGATTGAAAAACATATGGTTTAACACTTAATCAACTATGGTGTCATATACAGTGCTATAATTTATCAACAATAGAATCCACAAGAATAGTCACTCACACTATCCCTTCTATTTAAATTTAATATCTTACATCATTTAAATATCATCTTATTTACATCACATTAGTTCATCATAAATTTCCAAACATTAAAAAATTACCATCAACCAAAGCTTTCTCTATCATTCGTAAATATTATTTACAAAATAAAAAAAGTATAAAATAATGGTATCATGCAATTTTACTAGTTAATAATAGTTAAAAAAATAAATAGTAAAAAATGGAATCATAACCTAACCTATAAAATGTAATCAATTAAATTAAAAAAGACAATGGGAAAGAATGAAATTAATAAAAATATTCAATGTTGGAAAACATCATAACATATACAAGGTCCCCAAAACCCACAACTACATTAAATAAAAGTTTTATCAATCCATGTAGCACATGTATTAATAAATAGTATTTCATATAGTGAAGACATTTAACCCTAAGGAATAAAATATATGCCCCTGCCTCCAACCCCCAAAAAAGGAATAAAACAAATAGTATGAGATTTAGCCACAATCCCTTTACCCTAGTAGGTACCTCGATTTTGTGTAGCTAATAATGTTGATGAACCCAATTGACCTACTAGACACAAATATCTATTAGTATTATATTTCAACCAACCCAAATAAATCACATAGGATGGAAAGTAAATATAATAATAATAACCACATAAATTTAAGTAAAACAATCTAACCACTATTTTATATGATGTAAAAGTCCATAAAGGATATTTTCAATAAATAGAGTTAGAAAAAATATTTACAAATTAATCTCATCATTGAAATATGGAAATAAGATAAAATGTAATCATAAATAAATTCATAATATAAAAAATTGGATTTGATTGAAACTAAGTATTTAACAAGAGAAAGTTCAACTAAACACTTAGACTTCACCTCATACATAATAGTATGCTTCAAAGTTCCTTTACCAAACTTATTTACTCTAAACTGTACTTTTTTTCTTCCACTAAGGATCACCAAATTTATGCTTTTATAGGAATTGGAGTGAAAATTTTAAGACTACCATAAAACATGAGGGAAATTCATGTATTCAAAATGTTATCAATATAGCATAAAATTGTTTCCTCAACCCTATTAGGGGATTTACACATTCAAAAATGGATTGAAAGAAACTTACCATACAATAATTTTTTATGTATTCTTCTAATTAATATTGGTTTCTTAAGGTCATAGATTGGAAAATTATCACACAACCGTATAAGGTATTTATTCACTTATAAGGGTCTCTATTTACTTAGTTAATACTCAAATTTATGATTAAAATATCAAAAGATTCTTCCTATAAGGAAATCATTTAGAATGATTTGTAGAGATATATTTGGTATCATGACAAAAAAAAATGATCCTTTGTTATCCTTCCTAACACAAATTAGTATTCTTATGAATATCTATTTGTAGAGTTATAATTTTTTCCTGTAATGCTCTAATTCTGTGAAGCATTTTTTTTGTTTGAAGGAGAGAATAATGTTTACTAGGGATCCACTTGATAATTTGATATTATCATTAAAATGATGAAATATCCCTATGTAGAGTCTACCTGATATCCTTTTTTAAAATCTTATAATGGAGTTGGGATAAAGAGAATAATTAATAAATCAGTTGGACTAGGAGTGATGAGGCTTGAAATTTCCATGGTAGTACTATATTAAATTGAAATATAATCCAAAATAGGTACAATTGACCTAATAATAAAAATTATTGAGTTCTACTGTAAAATTTTATTATGATTGTCACATAGTAAAAGAAATTTGTAAGTGATACTCTTAGTTTTCATAGTTGAATTTCATATGCACATCATTGTTTAAAATTTTTTCCCCCAAAGCTATATATATTTTAACCCCACTCTGATACCAATGTGTATCACTCTCATGTGCTCATTCCAAAACTAGCTAAAATATACATCGTTTACTTACCTTAATTGATTATATTAATTTACCTAATTGTACTTACATGAAAAAAATGGGCCCAATGTTAAACAACATCATGAAAAAATATTCACCTTTATTTTGAATTAAAATTATTGCATTTACATCCATAATTATTCACATAAGATTAATATGAAAGGCCTATTATTTCGTCCTCTATTTTTTAATTGACAATGCGAAGTTACAATAATTGATAATATGGGTTGTGGTATAAAATAAGACATATTATTCAACTTCACCATTCATATCATATCAGAATAGTAAAATAATCATTAGCATTATTTTGTGGAGGAATAAATAAATGGATTAGTTTATCATTTGCGCTCTTAGGATAATGTTTAGAACATTACTTTTAAGGTTAATACTTTCTTATGGCTAACCAGTATCACCCAAATAAATATAAATAAATAAAATGGTTTCCTCTAGATTCATATAACATCTTAAAACTATAATTTTTATATTGAAATGATGACCACCAAAATTAATCCCAAATTCATAGACTAGTGTGACTTACTAAGTCACAAGTCTTACCAGTTTGCTGACATTATCTCCCATTTATCTTACATTTGATGTTACATGGAATAATTTCATGAAATTATAGATTTAATAAATCATAAAGTAATAGTAATTTACATTTACATTATAATGATCATTTCCATGACTATTCGAATTTTCTTAATAGCTAACAAGCTTGGGGAGGAAGAGACATTAAAACATGTTGAACTATACTATATGTTTTGATGTTATGATTTGGAAACATATGGATGTTATTATGGGTTTAGTACTTTAAACTTAGTGAATATGGAAAGTATATAATTGTGGTGACACGTGATTTCCTTGTAGGCCCAGAGGGTGCCTTACTACAAAGGCTTTGGTGAAAAGTTATAAATCTAGGAAATAGTGACATAAGGATATAAATGATTGGCTCAAAATATTTTGGTTACCAAGAAGTAAACCAATATTTTATTGTTATTTAATATTTTTCAAAATCATTACATGTGGATATAATAAAAATGGACACATTCTTTTTTATTGTGATTCATGTTTTCAATCCAGATGGTGCCACATGACTACCACATAGGCCCATAGACTACTAAACTAATAATGTTATAGCCAAAGCTACAATTTTTTATCTAAATAAACATTTAAAAATTTAAATATTTAATTTCATCCCAAATTTGTAGTTATAAATCTCTATGTCAAATTACTTTATGCTTGTGAAAGTGAAATAATACTTCATCATGCCAATTCGCACTAAGGAATCAAATGAGGATTTTCCATAATTTTTTTATGAAAATTGCACCATGATGAAATGATAATATTTGATAATTGAATATAAATAATTCATTAAAATCTTAGGAAGTGATGTGGATACAAAAACCTCTCATAAAAACTCTACATTCAATGCTTGAAACAAGAGAGAAGAATGAAGATAAGTCCTATCACACTCACAACACATTCATCATATTGCCAATTTAAATTAAAATAATCTTCAAACTATCACTTTTAAATAATTAAAATTAAAATACCTTTTATTACCTAAATAACTAAGGGAAACGACCATGAACCACTATGAAAACTAAGAAGGATTATCTATCCTTTTAAAGAAACACATAAGATGAAAAGACATTATTCATGGAGAAATAGGCCATACTTCCACCATGAAGGCTAGAGATAAGTGGGTAAGGTTGTATGTCATTCTTATCCCACTTAGACCCATGATCATTAAGGATAAACCTCCCCACTTGGAATTTGGCATCCTACCTTCAAGAACAGTTAAAATTGAGTGGAAAATCCACTATTTTCATAGTAAAAGTTGTCATACTCATTTATAATCCACTAAATATTAATGGATCCTCCATTTTATACATGATATTTTTGTCCTTACATGAAATTTAGACTCATGCCACATAAGCAACCATACATAATAAAAAGTGGTGAATAGGAATAGTGTCACCTTGGAATAGTGTCAAATAGTGACCACCATGACACCTCACCAAAAGAAATAAATAATCAAGTCACTTTAAAACATGGAAACACATCACTAAGACACATAATCAATTAATATAATATTACCACATCATCCTTTCTAGTTGAAGTCAAGTTAGCTCCTATGAATTGCTCTGATGATAACTTTATCATTTTTCTTTGTTCATTTTTGAGATCTAATACCAATTGATGTGGATACAAAAACCTCTCACAAAAATTCTAATTTCAATGATTGAAACAAGAGAGAAGATTGAAGACAAGTCCTAACACATTCATCATATTACCAATTGAAATTACAATAATCATCACACTATCACATTGAAATCATTCAACTAACAATACCTTTTATTTCCTAAAGAACTAAGGGAAAATATCATGACCCACTATGAAAATTAATAAGGATTATGCATCATTTTAAAGAAACACAAAAGCTGAAAACACACTATTCATGGAAAAATACGCCATACATCCACCATGAAGACTAAAGATAAGTGGGTAAGGTCGTATGACATGTAAATCCACTCCACTTATCCCACTTAGAACCATGATAATTAAGGACAAACCTCTTGACTTGGAAGTTGGCATCCCACCTTTAAGAAGAGTTAAAATTTAGTGGATAATTCACTATTTGCATAGTAAAAGTTGTCCCCCACCTTTAAAATCCACTAAAGAATAATCCTCCATTTTCTCTATGATATTTTTTTTCATACATGAAATTTTTACCAATGTGACAGAGGCAATCATAAATAGTAAAAAGTGGTGAATAGGAATAGTGTCAAATAGTGACCACCATGACACCTCACCAAAAGAAACGCATCATTAAGTCACTTTACAACATGAAAACAACATCACTAAGATGCATAATTAATGTTATAATGGTTTGACATGAGGAATATTGTTAAAAATGTATGACTAAATAATAGGTTGATAAGTGGTATTATATACAAATGTCGGCAATTAGACACTTTGAAAATAAGATAAGCTTAAAAAGAAGCCTTGTAGAGTCAATCTCTTAAATCCATCATTAATAAAATTAATATGAAATTCATTCTCAAAATTGGATGTTCTGACCTTCTTACTAGTTAGAGGTCAATAACCCTACTCAATATTTCTTATAATATTCTTGCCAAAGCCCTTGCTAACCACATTTGTCACATCCTACCTTCCATTGTTAGACCAGAGAAAACATGATTTATTAGAGGGTGATATATTTTGGATAAAATTATTTTAGTCTATGAAGGCATATATTTGGCCCACTCCTCCATTAATAAAATTATTTTTATTAAATTGAACTTTGAAAAGGCTTATGACAAGATCGAGTGGAGATTTATTCTTTCCATGCTCAAGGCTCTCAGCTTTGGCCACTATTTCATTTATGCAATACAAAACTTGATACATGATGCCTAATCGTACTACACTATTAATTGGAATAAAATCATGGGGATTGAGTTCTAATTACCTATTCACCAAGGTTTTCCTTGGTTCCATTACTTTGTTTTATCTGTTGAAGCCCTAAGATACTTCTTAGATTCCAAATCTTCTGAAGGGCTTATTTATGGAATTATTCTTCTAAATTGCACCTCTTATCTGATCAATTTACACATTAAATATGACATATTCCTCATGATTAAATAACAGTAGGTCACTTTTAGTAAATCTATTCAATTCTTGGACATTTTTCTTTGGCTTCTAGATCCAAACTTTGATAGAAGAAAACCCAATGTTTTTGACAATGTATGATGCCTATCCCTGAGTGGCTTAAGAAGTATAATAGGTAGTGGATTGTACCAGGGACAAATTCATTTTATTAGGCATCCCATTCACTTTTTATAGCTTGTTGATCAATATTTTATATTATGTCCTCAATAGGATCTAATGGAAGATTTCGTACTGGATCATCAAGCCCTTGTCTCTAGCGAGAAAGTTCCATATTTGCTCTAAGATCTTGGCTACCACACATGTTTACTATTCCTCCTCTTTCATTCCTTATAAATCCTCTTATGATAGTTTGTATAATATTATAAAATATATTTTCTAGGCTAATTCTAATTAGGCTAAAGGATTTCATCATATGGCCTTAGACATTTGTTGCCTCCCTCATGCTAAAGGTGGGATGGGCATCATTGACACGTATCATTAAATTATGGTTCTATGTGATAATTTGGGTGTTTGGGATATTCAAAGGAATTAATTTTATAATGTTATTTTATGTCATTATATATATTTAGGTTATCCCTATGGTAAAACTATTTGTAATAATATTGGCTTTCAATCCCTCCTCATCACTACAGTGCTTGCTAGGATTATTGGCTCCTTTGTAGTCAAAACTATATGGATGGATTTTGAATTAGTCAAATCCCATTTGAAGTTGGTATGGGATGTTTTTCACATAGGTTTATAGTTTAGTGACCATAGCTTATAGTGGTCTCCTATTATCACTAATTCTTATATTCCCTTTGCTAAATTACTTAGTATTAAAGCTCTATGATTATTCCATAAATGGATTCAAAATATTCATGATTTAGTTACCTTCTAAGACTAGATTCTATGGCCTAATTTAAAAATAAAATTTCAATTAAATATTGAGGTCTGACCTTCCATATATTACACTCAATAATTAATCCCTGATGTTATGTTGCATAAGCTTGGCCAACAACCTCATAGGGCCTAGTGGAAAAAGTTGAGGTGGAACTATGATACACACTTTAAAATCTACTATATTGAAATTATTTATCAGGTGATGATTCCATTCTCTCTAACTCTTGTTAATCTCAATAGGCACTGGGGACTCCAATCCTATCTTAAGACTTGGCTCATCTTCTCGAATCTTGTTACAACACTAGAATAGAGCCCAATATGGGCCATTTCTAGTGGTGTTCAATTTACCAAAGAGTACCTCTTGGTGAGATGATGTTCAACTTCTACATTCCCAAACTCTTTTATTTAGATTAAAAGTGATCAAAATATATTAAACATATGTTTTGGTTTTGTCCTAAAGATCAGTCTATCTAACACTAGATTCAATCATTATTCTAGCCTTATCACCCTAAACCTTTGTTTTAGTGTCAGGGGATTTTTGAGGATTTTTATAATTAGCTAGCCTCTATTACCTTTCTCTATTAATTATTTCATTATATCATCCTTTGTAGTTTTGGAAAGCTAAGAATAATGCTATTTTTAATCATGAGTCTTGTGGTATTTCTTTTTCTATTAATGAAAAGGTTGATATTATTTTATCAATTTATTTATAGACTAAAACATAAGTTGAGAATACATTGTTAGACCTATTCCCATTTTAAGAACTCTTTGATCAATGGGGGAGTTCCCCTTGCACTATGAGTAGAGTTCCACCAGATGTTCTACCCTGCAGTCCACCACCACCTCCTTCGAATGGGCATAGAAGTAAAAGTTAGTCTTAAAGTAGGGGCCACTTTTCTCTTTTCCCTCCCCTAAGGGTGGTTTGACTTCTCATGAAAAGTCTAATGTTTCTCCTTCATAGTGATCATTGGCGAGCAATAGTTTTCTTTCATATCCCACTAATGGCTAGCTAATCAATATTTATGACGGACTCCCCTAGATGGATGGACTATTTTGAATATTCTTAACATGAAAATACATTCTTGGTCAATGCTTCCAAAGGATTATCCTCGACCTCTACCTCTTGGGGTGATAACCTATGCTTAATATTCTATTTTTTGTTTATTTGTAGTTTCTTTTGTCATTCCTTGACTAGTTGATTTTATTATTTTGAGCTCATTTTATCCTTCAACATGGAGTTTATAATTGATTTATTTGGAAATGTTACTATGTAACCTTATATAATTATATTTCTTAAATATAATGTGAATGGTTCCAATAGTAAACATAATATCATAGGGCCAAAATCACATGCATCAAAATGGCAATGAGCATGAAGACACATTATAAGAAAAGGATTGAACACTCTTAAAATGGTATAATTATAAAGGCAACCTATATTAATGCAATGCCAAGGTAAAATGATAAGGAAATAAATAATGCCGAAGTCAATTCCATGTGATCTAGCATAAGATAAATCAATTAGGTCCTTTAGTCCTTATGAAAAAGGGTAATCGTTGAGAAAAAAAATTAAAGTAAAAATGGAATTATTTGATAAAATTTCCTAGAATATATTTTATCAATATATTTTAAAGTGTAAAGTATCTTGAATCAATGGTCTAAATGTATCAATCCCACATAATCCACTTAAAGTTTATACTTAATATATGGCTTAAGATGTGAGTAATACACTCATGTCTCAATTTGATGAGCTTCATCTCAATAATGATAAAATATAAATTCACTTTTTGAACATATATTACATAATGAAAAAATCACATCTCTAAAACATTAAAAACTTTGTTTAATTATCTATTCTTTATTACTAGGCCAATTGAGTTATAAGAGTGTAAGTCTGACATGATTTCAACCATTATTAGTATTGTAAATATTTATGGATTGAATATATACCCAAGTATTTATGTCACAAGAATTTTTATCTTTTCATTCAATCATTTAATTTATATCCTAATTTTTTTTAATATTAATAGTGATTGGATGCATTAATGGTCATAACTACTCCTTGATTTCATAGACACTCAATATTAATTTAACACAACCATTATAATATTAATTATCATAATATTACTATAAAAATATTTTTACATTTTATTTAATATCATATATTTATTATCTTAACTCTAAAAGCATTCCTAAATTTTTTAAGGGTTGAGCTTCTTAATATCCATAATGGTGTGTAGAATAGACAAAAAATTACATGTGATAAGTAATAAATAGCCATTTGATTCCACTTATAATTAAAATTCCCATTCTATTAAACACATATTTACACATGAAATAAATTTTAATGTTCTTAGAGATCTAATCATTATTTACCCTCATCTTCTATGGTTGTTTAGTCATGGAAAACTAAACTAATTATAATATATTTCAAAATGTGCAAGTCAATCAACACATATTCTATGTTCATGACCATAATAATTTGTCATACTATTCAATGGCCCATTAATACTCATGGAACACTAAAAAATATTATTTTCAATCCCAATTAATTTATTTTATAACATACAAAGCTGACATATGAAAAAATTGTGATCTATCAAGAGTTAGAATTCAACTCAACCATATTACAATATCACTATTAGTTACTAAATTTCCTTGAACATAAAAACATGTATAATATGAATGATCACATTAATAATATAAATATGAATCTTAAATTATCCTTTAAAATAATGATAAATGTGGTTTATTTTCCTATTATTTAATGAAATTATTTAATCCATCAATTATTTGAAACATATAATAGAGTGAGTTACAATCCGTAATTTATTTTTCAAAGAAATAAAACACAGAGGCTTAAATCTAGGCCATATTACCATTTCCAAGATCAATAAGAATTTATTTATACCTTTATTAAAATAATTAGATGAACGTAAATATTTCCTTGCCAAGAGATATAGATCTCTGAAGTAACCACGAATGCCATGCTATAGTTATCTCTAGTAGTACAAAAAACTGCCACTTATATTTATAATAAATATTTTATAATCTCAAAGGAAATAAGAAACGTAATTAATTTATAAATTATTCCCCTATAT
>JARHVA010006082.1:740000-780000 GCA_037957365.1 Torreya grandis | reverse complement strand
GATGGAATCAATAAAGTAAATTTCACACAAAAATGAAAGGTCCAAATGAATATGAATATGATGATATTCTTAGTTAATAAATGTTACAAAAAAGGAAATATATATACAATATAGTATTCATATAATGATTCACTCATTCATGTAAATGTCAAAAATAAGTAAATAGATTAAAAAAACATAATAATCACTAACCTATATGAAAATGGAATAATAATAATAATAATAATAATAATAATAATAATAATAATAATAATAATAATAATAATAATAATAATAATATAGTAAGTTAACCAATGTACACCATCAATATATGTCATTGTCATATAATATACAATAATCATATCCATGAAATGTAGCACCATAAATAAGATAATCGAGACAAAGACTTGTGTAAAGAATCAATGTAGCTCAGAATAATAAATGGTAAGGGAATATTAAGATATAATAGATCTATAACAAGGTAACCTATGGAATTATATGCCCCAAGCATTACCATGGCTCTTACGTAAAAAATGTCCTGCATCTATATATCCATGTATCATGAATAACTTGTATGCCCTACATATTACTCATATATACCATGAAATGTATGTGTGTATTAAAAATAACATTCAATATAAAACACATGTGATGAAGAACATAAATCAATGTAGAAATGAGTAAAATATATAGGCTTAGTATCACATCCAAGGATTATGGATAATAAATTAATGCATATAGTAAAATATTTATTTCTCATGAATATAGAATCATGTCAAATACATGTATATCGTCATTATTTTTGTTGTCATACCACTATTTCTATACAAAATACAACTTTCATTTTTTCTTTCCAATATTTTACTAATATTTATTGCATGTTGTTCTAATATATATGTATATTCATGATCTATCTTCAGAAATATAAGAGATGGGGCTCATTCTTATATCTCCAATTCTATGATTTCATCATTTTTATCTTGGAATATTTTTATTCTATTATCATTCAATCTAAATTTAATGTGATTATTAGGTGCATGGACTATTGAATCAATTTTTTATAAAAAGTATTTCCTAAAATATCTTTTGATTGATCTCATGTGCATAAAAAACATAAGCGTGTCAACAACATTTGGGTAGTCTAATAATTTTAACATGATATGTCTTGTTGATTCCTCATAATGTATGACTTGTGAGTCATATGTATTATAGCCTTGGTGTTTTACAAATGGAATTTCACATGTATTTAAACCTTGTTTTATATCAACTTGCACTTGTTATCAAAACTCATTCTCAATGAATATTAGGACACAAAAAATGCCTTCCATGGATGATTGTTATTTATACATTGTCTACCTCTATACTAATTCTTATTAATAATTGCTATTGGTTATACATCCTTAATAATTTCAATTATTATTATTTGTTCATAATTATTATTTCTATGCCTAGTGGTTCTATTCAGGTATACTTATAAATTTATTATTGTAATGCTCCAAAATTATTTGTCACATTACTAGTGATTTTATTGTAATCAAAATATGATTTTCATTGTTGATATGATAAATGATCCATACCACTATGCTTATTAGTACGTAAAAAAATGAAAATTGTATCAAACAACATTTGTAACATGGTGCTTGGGTTACATTGAATGATTTTTTTATTATAATTTAGTCAAGGATTTGTATCTATAAAATACACTTTGTTTATTGACTATTTCTCTAGAGAATTTTTACACATCATAATCTATAGTCATTCTTGTACCCAAGTCATGCTTGATTTTACAAACATTTTACTTAATGATGAATTTATCATACGGAGATGATTTTGTAAGCTAATATTGTAAAAAATATTATAATCATTTTGAAATATTTAAGTATTGTCTTTCCTTTATCAAATTTATATTTTTCTTGAGTAGGGAATTTTAAGGTATCCTATACTTTGTGAATGAATTATCTAGATACTCTCTTGGACTGATATTGGAAACATATTAAGCAATAAATATTCATCTAGATATGTAGGTGTAAAATTTAGTTAACCAAAATAATAATCTATATTCCCTTTTATTTCATTGTTATCATCATCAATATCATAATATGTGATTATGAAAACTATATCTTTTCATAATTAAATAGTAATATAATATATATTACCTTTTATTTATGTTTATCAACATGAATGTTTAATTCCTTCTTGGATCTTATTTGGTTAATACTTTTTTAATTGGATCCTTATATTTCTATTTACTTGATTTTCCAACCTCATATGTATGGATTTTATTTGTTGTAATAATATTTCATGGAAGAACTATGAAATAATAAATATAAAATGATTGTGAAATTATTTCATTATTAGGTTATTTCATTTAACAATATTTTAAGGGATTATTTACTGCATATAATGTATAAAATTATCCATTATCAATAAATTTTAGACATTTTGTTAGTCTATAATGTACATATTCCATAAAATACATCTAGAGTTGACCTAAAAGTAACTTATAACATAAATGACTAAGCATGACATAAAATAGATTAATCCATGTCTTGGATATTATTGTCACATATAAAGACAGTGATATAAGTACTTGGCATGCAATATTATCAAGTAACTTTATGATTTTATGTGAATTTTGAATAATAGATCCATAATGAATGCCAAAGTTTATAGGAATTTTATGTGACATGTATTCATTTTTTACCCATTATATATCAATACAAATTTTAATCTCATGATTTTTATGCTGGATTGAATGAACAAGGGGATTTTTCATCAATTATATGTAATTTAGGAAAACATTTTTTCAAAGGAAATATCCTATTTTCCATTGATTAATGTATTCATGTTAGAATAAAAATATGATCATTTGATATAATTTTTCAAATTTGTATAGTTTAAATCATCATATAGAATATCCTTGTTACAGGATTATATCATTAGAGTTTTAAGGATATAAGTCTTAGTAGGAGTATTTTTTAGTTGAACAACGACATCATGTGGTTAGTTTCATTGTTTGGACTTGTGGGAGGTGTAGGGGAATGAGGAGGAACATGTTGACTCTCTCTATTCTACTTCCCATAGTGGGGCAACAGACCTCTTCATGTAGTGACAACATGGACCATAATATCTAATATAATATTAGGATGAATAATCGATGGATAATGGTTTCTAACAACCTTAAGGTCTAGGGGAGGAGGAAAAAAAGGAGTCATGCATCACATTTGATGTTTAGTAGTATACATAATTGTACACACTTAAAAACTACTGCTTTATTATCTTTTACTAATTATTTCTTTATCCCATGTTAATTCCATCCAATTACTAATTTTATATCTCAATAACTAATTATCCTAATATTAATCTAACATCCACTATTTATTCCTCCATAACATCAACCTTACCCATCATCCCATATATAGAACCCATTAATCTCCATCTAGAATCCTCTAAACTTTATAGAATACCCCACACCATCCCTCTCTAGAGTTTTCTAGGAATTTTTCAATTCCTATTAGCAGCTACCAGATCTTGACATCCATTCCTAGCCGTTGATATTAATCACACATTTCTCAATCTCTACAATTGATACTTCCATGATATTTTATAATTTGAGCCACAACCTCAAGACACGCCATCTTAAAGAAAAGATGAAACATTACATCCAAGATATCAACATTTTTCCATTAAGCTATCACTCAAATCTAGCAATCTAAGCCATCAACTATAACAGAGTGTTTTCCAAGTTGAGAGAATCCTTTGAGGCAATCAAACATTAAAGGATCAAGCATCCACTCATCTTCAAAAGGTGCATCCACAAAAAGGAGGAAGAATTCATTGTGATTTTGATGTATAATTTTGGTGTTTATATTTCATTTGGTTTGCATTTTAATTTCATGTTCCTTTTGATCTATCTAAGGTGTTGTGATTGAGAATTAGAGTAGAATCTTTGGATTATGAATTTCATGGTTTATAACATGGCACTCTAACTTCTTTTTGCATGCATTATGGCAACGACAAGCACCTTAGGCATTTGATTTTATTTTAAATTTTGGGTTTCTTTGAAAATTATTGGAATGTGTTTACTTTTCCTTGCTAGCATCTTCATCTTCCCTGAATGATTTAGTGTAAGTTAGGAACTAGCTAGTTAGGAATGAATAACTAAAATCCATTCAAAAGAAGCAATCATATCTTGTCATTGTTCAATTCATGTTGATAAAGTGTCCTTGTGATAAATACACTTTTCATATGCATTTTGGTAAAATGTCCTTGCTTGTTAATATACTTTGTGATATTGTATGCTCTCGTACATCTTGAAACACGATTGTAGATTTCTCTGAATTTTGACATAGAAAGTTATCACCAAATGTTTTGATTATGACGTCACTCGTTCCTTCAAATTGTCTACTGATATACTGAGTTGAAATTTTGGTTTCTTCAAATACAGTTAGAATGTCATTGTGACCATATAACTTGGCCCACTTCCAATTGTTTGACATACAAAATCAATGCTTAATTGATAAGATGTGTCAGGTTCAAATGTCTCCCCGGCCTGAAAAATGGCATCTTATATTGCTCTCCTTTAGTAAATCCAAAATTGATTTGCCCCGAACCCTTCATTGACTCAATAAAATTCTTAGAATAATTCGTCTTCGTGGTGGTTTTAATAATCGTGGGTTCCACCGCTGCAACCACCACTTTATTATCTCTGTATACTCAGACTGAGTTCTTAAACTGAAACCATAGTCATGCAATTCTCAACCAGGCCACATCAGGGCGTGGAATATTATAGAAAGGAATATGTACAATCCTGTTGAGCATTTTTGTGCCTAGCCCAAGCCTGTTTTATGCATATCCTGCAAGATCCCACCAGAGGCATTTTTTCAAACAATTCATGGCCCTTTTGTATGCTTGCACATTTTGCGTACATGTTTGTCAGGGTGCATACAACTGCAACATCCAACAAAATCCATTTTAAATTATGATTTGATGGATGTCCATACAGTATTTTAAATCTTGTAGTTTGTCTTAGGATGGGAAAACTCTGGAAAAGGGGCGTCATGTTTGAATTTATATCGGCCATGTACATTTGCTTGAAAATCTGCGAAGTTTTTTTAAGCGGCCCATCTTGTGCATATCCTACAATTATAACATTCCATATGACCACATATTGAAACATTTTGTCAAATAGTTCATTGTTGCCCTTATAAGCCTTGAAATTTTGTCTCATGTTCCATTTTCGGACATGTTTTTTGGGAACGGATTTTTATGTTTTAAAATTAAAACATCAATTAATGTTTGATGCATGATAATTAATTGTAATATATTGTTTACCTCTCTCATGAAATCAAATCAACATTTCCATTATCATGGAATGGTAAGTTATTTTGATAAAATCTTGTCTGCAACTTCTTGACCTTTGTGGCCCAAATAAGAATCCATACCATGCAAACCTGAGATAAATACGCTATTTCCCAATCAGGTAATTCGCCAATGTGCAGTAGAGGGTGAGTGCTATGCATATGCCCATAGCCAACAAACTCTACTTGATGACCAGTTGTGTTTTTGCTTTTGCTGGCATGAAAACCCAAAAAATTGAGCACGCATCCCTTCAGCGAATGGCCCAAAACCATTTTGAAATATGTCTTTTAATGGCGTAGATTGGGCGCGACTAAAATCTATTTCCTTTTGACGATTTATCAAAACATCATTCTCTACGCGCTCTCTTATTCAAACAAGCATTGCACATAATGTATATATTAGCCACCTAGTGAAGTCTTTTTAATATCAGATTTTACGAAGATATAAACAATGATTATCCTTTGTAATATTATTTTTTAGGGCTTTCATATGTGTATTAACTCGTATGTTTGACGACCAAATTTTAGGAGTAATCATGTATTAACTCGGATCATGTCTCGCGTAATATTTTTATCTCATTACTAATTCCCCCGGGTGTTATATATATATATATATACACATGTGTGTATGTATATATATATATATATATATATATATATATATATATATATATATATATATATAAACATATACACATACACACAGATATATATATATATATATATATATATATATATATATATATATATAAAAGTGTTTTAAAATGGTGTTAAACATATATATATATATATATATATATATATATATATATATAAGTGTTTTAAAATGGTGTTAAAGTGTTTTTGTTTCCAAAAAAAAAATTATTTTCAAAAGTGGAAAATCGTATAATTAGGTGAAAATTTTAACTTGCAAGCAAGCATCAAAAATGGAATAGTGAAACTATTAAAATTATTTTCATAGGTTACCTTTAAAGATCAACAATCAAAATTGTTTTGAAGGTTTGTTTACCAAATGATACATATCAAAACAACTAACACCATTTTTGTAGAATCATCTACAAAATATCTGAAGTCAAATTACTAATCACATCTTTTAAGACTACATGCCAAAGACAATTAGTAGCCTATTTTTATTTTTATTTTTAATAGTTATATCATGATCATGTTTCAATCACAAACCTAGTTTTGTGTGTGGGGCGACTTGGTCGTATAATCTCTATCCTCACACCCCTAGGACGACCATGAAGATAATTAACAATTGAAGTTAATTTATTTTATTTGTGTAGTTTTAATGTTACTTATGTGTTTCACCCAATGATATATTGTGTATGCTCTCCCCTCACATCCATAGGGAAATATTTAAGACAAAAAACATTCAAGGCCTCTTATTTTTATTTTTATAAGGGTAACATGATCTGTAATTTATCTCCATGTACTTGTCATTATCACTAGTTAACTTGTGACATTGATTTCCTCACAAAAAACTAATCCAAACTCCATGATCCGACATAGTATAAGTATAAGGGAGAGATGTCATAAAGCTAAACTAAATTACCCATAAATGGTTTCATCAATTGAGTATGTCATATTGTGGTGTTCAAACATCCGATAACATCCTTATATGGACTCAAGGCCTATGAACCATGATGTATTTAAGGGATGCCCTTAAAAATATTTGTATACACTAGATTAATAACATTTGGCCACAAAAAATATCAATGACGGGCAAAATAATCAATAAAGATTACTCACTACATACAAATGTAGATTGAGGTTTAGGATGCCAATCTACTCACCACTTTATGTGAGTAAATTGGTAGGCTTGTAGTTGAGTTGTACACCCATATCTACTAGTATATGATTATATCTTGATTGATCTTGTTTAATTTTGTGGAGACCCATACTATTTATAAGCATTACAACCTACACCAAACAAGAGCCTCGTCACAATTAGTGCAACATAGAGATGCCTTTATCTAAATGCATATTTTTTATAACCATATTATTTTGAGAAATAAAGATGAAATTGAAGGAATAAAATTTGAAACCCTATAAGGCTGAAAACCTATGGAAATCTAAGGTTTGACAAGGTTTGACCAATACATAGGTTTACCAAAAAAAATTTCTAAAATTAAATTAACTATGGTGGATTAATCCTAATCTATATAAATAGATATAATATAGTAGGATGATGTAAATAAAATTATGAACATGAAAATAAAAGTAAGCACTTAAAATTGAAAAACTAGATTGAATGTGAATAAGTTTAAACTATGAAAAATAGATATGTAGTTAGATTTTTTATTTGTTTAGTTGCCTGTGTTGACTGGAAAAATATAGGAATAGTGATAAAGATAAAAACCATAATGATTATAGAATATGGAACCAATATGTTTTATGTACAATTATACCCAATAGGGTCAATAGTGATGGGCATTGTTGTCCTAGACATGCATTTATGTCATTTTACATAATGATGAAAAATAGGGCAGAGTCCTTTGTGACTATGTGAAATATGTCTCTTTCTGATAGTTTTGTCTTTTTTGATGCATGAGAGTATAGTATAAATCTCTTTGAAGTTCAAAATCCTAATGGGGTATAAAATGATTAAATGATTTGTATATATGTAAGGATTGGTGTAAATGGGATCCACTTACCCTAATCACCCCCATGATGACTAAATATTGCTTACATATCTAATAATCTAAAGATTTATGTCAAGACCATTGTTATTATCCCACATTGGGTTTTTGTGTAATTATGATATTTTTAATATGTAAGTTCATCTACCATCATCTTTAATACTTGATCATTCTATGTTAGGGCAGCATAAAAATAAATAAGACATGGTTGATGACTACATTAGATGATTGAAACCTGATTTAAAAAGAATATGGAAATTTTGTTCCTTGTGCACTTGTGTAATTATCCCTTGAATGTGACTTTTCCAGGTTATGTAACAATTTAATTGAATGTGTATTATATTGAGTATTATCATTGATATCAAAGTTGCATCTTGTGAAGGTTGATGACAAAGGTTACTAAGCCTAGTTGGTAGTGTATGATGTGATAAGGGGCATTGAAAGATAAAGATAAAGATAAAATTTGAAGGTCACTAATGTCTTGTGTTTGTATAAAGGTACATGTCATTGATGTTAAAATGTATAAGCAACCTATTCATGAGCCTAGTCATAGCATGAAGAGGAATATGAATGAAAATAAATCAACATAGGAATTTGAAGGTTTTATGGGACTATTTGAGCATTCATTGATTTCATTTCATAATTCATGAGAATTTAAATATGAGCCTACAAGGTTAAGACCTTCAGTCTAGGTGTACACCTAGACCTCTCTCAGACCCTACCTAGCATAATGGGGTATGATGATCAGATTTGAAGGAAAGTATGAACATGTGAGCATGGATAGAGGTGAGTTAAGTTATTTTAGGCATGATCATAAATTTTGAGGTCATGGTTTGAAGTGAATTTCATGAATCAATGTTTTGGGCCTTCTCAAGTTCATAAAATGAGGTCTCAAGACTTGAGAAGCACATTTAGATGTTTGTTAGAATGTGTAAACTGTGCACTAGAATCTGAGATGTTAAGGAGAGATAGTGAATAGTCATATAAAATATGTTTATGAATGATTTTTGAACTCAAGGGGTAGTCCTCTATGAATAATCATTATGATCAAATCTTGTGTTAAACCTCCCTAAAAACCTAATAAGGACTTGTTATGAAAGATGTTCAAAATAGGTCAATATGGATTCAAATGTCTAGATAAATTATTAGAGTATGTAGTTAACTCTCCTATGTACCTCCAATTAGTGGTGGTTAGCCAGATGAAAGAGAAAATACACATATACAAGTTTGTTTATCAAGAAATTATTATATCTCTCAAACTTTATATTAGTAAAAAAATACAAATGGATGGTAAAAGAATATATAGACTCATTTTTTATCTCCATAATGATTTCTAGATGGTTTTTAGTCTTCAAATTATCTAATTTGGTAAACCAAGTTAGCTAGTCACAGACAAACCTAATGGTGTGAATAGTGTAAAACCTAAGTAGAGATGGAAAGATAGATTTGAAGGTATGTACATTATAGATTAATGAAAAAATGTATTAATAGGTTGTTTATAAATTTTAAGTCATGTTAATTATTTTAATAAGTTTTGAAGGTTAGTGTAGTCATATAAAATGAAAAAGATAGTAAATTGAGTGTGGCTTGTGATGCCCAACCCTTAGGTCCCTTTTGTTTTCTCTCATGACTCATAGGGATATTTTAATTGATTCCCAATCATTTGTAGCCTTCCAAACTTAATACTAACTAAACCATACTAATTTTTTTTATGACTAATAAATCCCCCCAGGCCCTATTAGCTTGGGACAATAACACCATATTTGGACTATAACATTAGTGCTACTCCTATCTATTTTCACTGCTCTTATCCAAATGCATATTTGGCCTCAATAGTTAGATTATTTTGGTTCCCCATCCTTCTCATTCTCAACCTAATGTGAGCACATTCAAGCCATGACCAATAGATCCCTATAAAATTCCATTCAAAGATCATTTAGAAAGGGTTGGAAAATATCACTAATCAAGCACGAATACAAGAAAGACTACTCCAACAATCTTCCATATTATGTGCATAGAACCAACCAATATACGTAAAATATTATCCAAATCCTTACACCAGTCCTTAGCCACATCAAAAACATCCAGTTTAACATTTTGCATCTTCATGCACACTATTGGATAAATCACATCAAGTGGGAGAACTACATATGGCTTGACCCTCTTCAGAGTATTAGTATGTAGGTAGCATGGTCACATAAGGGGTGTGGATACACATTCAATGAATATAACACACACTAATCCCCTTCTTTATTGCAATTGTTCAAAGCACAAGGAGTATAGGGTTTGAAGAGAAAATTTTCTCTATATAGACATCTATACATTTTTAGCTACTGAAACATCATAGATAGGGTCACATAGGCATAGTGAATAAAACCTAAAAAGCTCAAATATCTTAGATAAAAATAATAGAGGTGGACTATAATGCTAGTACCACTTTTGTCCTCTTTAAATGCTCATATATAATCATAAAATGAAGGTCAGATCATAGTTTGTGATATTATCGTAGTCCTACATAGTGAATTGTAAACCCTATCTCAACTATATAAGTTAGTTTTCAGCTATGTTTTATTTTCTCCCTCTTATTACAACTTTTAGAAAGGTCAAAATTACAATCTAATTCACATAAATAAATAGCTTAGTTATTTCATATTTAATTATTTATTTTACTACTCATATCTTTTAACTAAATTAGGAATAATACACCAATATTCTCAAATATGTTAAATTATTTGGTGAGCCCAACTTACTTCATTTTTGCATAAAAACTCTATAAAACCTAGGGTAAATTTACTACTAATTTTTCCTAATTTTATTTATTTTTTACCTACATAATAAAAGAAAAAAATAGCATTAGATTTTAAAATTTTGTAGTAATTTTAAAATAATCTTTTTGTAAACCCTAGTTGCCCATACTAGGGCCCAGTATTTTTCCAATAATTTTTTAATTTTTTACTAGAATATTTAAATCAGACATTCACTTTAAATCTCAAAATTTCATAGTAATTTTAAAAATAATAATTTTTAAAACCTTAGTTGCATACACTAAGTCTTTTTGCTTTTGGGATATCACCTTACATTCTAATATCAGATTTAAAAAATGGATCTCACTTATTTACAATTTTTTCTTATATTTCTTACAAATAATAAGGAGACCATCATTGGTCCTATCATGTACATGAATGATTAAGTTTATCATATGTTAGTACAAAGCTTCATTATTATCATTTCATGCTTATGCTTTATAAAAATGATGATATTACAACATTTATTGATAAAAATGCACACTGTTTCCATATTCCTTTTGCATATTCTCTCTCGATCATGCAAAATAGTTTCCAACTCCGTTTTGATAAAAATGTTACCAATTTTATGTTAAATGTTAAAATTTTCTATACATTCATGCACAATTTCATGTTCTTTATGCTTTCCTTTATAACTCTCATGTTGATATTTTTAAAAGTTTGTCATGATAAACACATTAGAAATTTCATAGTATATGCCAATTTTTTTTATGCATTTATGCATAAATTCATGTTGTCTATCCCTTGATTGCTATATCTCCTATGGAATTCTTGTTATAAACATATTATTTTAAAACTCATTACTCACATTTCATGCATTTAATTCAACATTCATGCTTTCTACCTAGATGCATATAATTCCTTTGCTACATTTGAGTATCTCATTATCACTACTAGACACAAGAAAACACTAGCAGTTATATCTATCTCTCCTCCTTTTAAAATTGATACATCTAGATATTATCTTACACCTACTACCAATTTTATGACTATAGGAGATCAGACCATATGAGCTATTACCTAGGTTTCATAAGATAAGTAGGTTTATTACACCCATTACTATAGCTTTATCATGCAAGTTAGGACCCCTTCTGATATAGTTTCAGTTATTGAGCTCCTTCAATGATCAAATGTTTATAAATATGTGTTATATACAACCCTTCATAATACTATAATTCTTGTTTCCATCGAACCAACTTATGTTGCATCTATCCTAAACACCATGTAATGGATTGAAGAACATATTTCCTTTGAACAACATCTACTGCATGCCACATCATTGAACAATATCTACCTCTATATATTTAATTAAGAATTAAAGATGTGGGGATCAAAAGGGTATTAGTTGATAATGGTTTAGGACTTAACATTTGCAACATTTCTTTTCTTAAACATCTTAATATACAACCTCAAGATTTTGACCATTCTGATATGAACATTGGAGGTTTTGATAACATTCCACAAATATTCATGGGTCAAATAACACTGAATTTTTACTTAGGGCCTAAGACATTTCCAAATACTTGCCAAGTCATGCCAAATGACCTCAACTATAATTTATTACTTGGTTGACCCTAGGTTCATGATATCCATTCAGTCTATTCTGCACTCCATGCTTGTTTAAAATTTAGTAATAAAGGCTACATCCACTCATGCCCAATAGATAACAAACCTTATAAATACTTCCATGTTATTGAAACTCCATAAAATTATATTTTGCACTTTAATCTTGGTAATATACTAGCATAACCTATTATTCATAGTGTACCTTTAGACCATGCAACACATCAACAAACTCTATGTTTCATAATAGCATTGATAGGAAATCACCACTTTACCTCTCCTTTTGCACATAAATGTCTCAATAAGATGGGATATCATGGTAAAGGCCTTGGAATGCATGAACAATGAATCATCAATCCTATCAATGCATCTACATAACATGGAACACAAGGGCAAGGATATTAGTTTACCCACCTTCATAATATATCTTCTTTTGCCACTTCAAACAATATAAATTTTTATCCACCCCCTACATGAATAGACAACACCATTAATCATATATCAACATTGTCATTGCTCTAACCTAATCTCATTGATGATGTAGTTTCACCAGACATGCTCACATTAGATGAATTCTCTAATGATGAATCCCTCTTACAATTTCATGGAGAATATGAGGACCTTCCATCTTGCTATTGTTAAAATAGATTTCCTTATCATGGAAATGCCCATGCATACTTCAGAGAAAGTCTATATTCTCCACAAGACATACCCGTTGATTTAGATGATACTATCCCTACCACTCCCTACACACTTACCACTCCCTACACACTTGATCATTCCACATTACTTAATGAGGAAATAGTTAATTTCAATTTTGAAACTAATTAGGATCCTCACATTGTCTTATTAGCCTCTACCCTACCAATGAAGAAGATATAGATATTCATCAAACCTTAATAGATTTTCCAAAACTCTTTACTTAGTTTTACTTAGATATGCCAAGAATTAATACATCTATAGTAGTTAATTAGATTCTTTTTAACCAGATGCTAATCCTTTAAAATAGAAAATTCACAAAATGTATCCTTAGGTGTTCTCTTAGTCAAAGATGAGATCCAATGCCTCTTAGATTCCAATTTCATTCGACCAATAGCATACCCTAAATGGGTTTAAAATATAGTCCTCATGTTCAAACCTAATGGATAATTTGATGTTATTCCAATTCTTATGATTTAAATAAAGAATGCCCAAAAAATGATATTCCTTTACTGAACGTTGAAATAATCATCAATTCCACAGTCGGATATGAAATGTTATCATTTATGGATGGCTTTTCAAGCTACAACCAAATTAAAATTACTAAAGAAGATCAAGAAAACACATCTTTTACAACACCTTGGGGTATATTTTATTAAATTTCCATGCCTTTTAGATTAAAAAATTCTAGAGCCACATAATAGTATATGATGACATGTATATTTCATGATTTGATTCACCATACTATTAAGGATTATGTTGATGATATCTTAGCTAAATCAAAAAAATGACAAGATCATGTTATTGATTTACAAAATATATTTCAAAGACTCAAATAATATAATATCTAATTAAACTCAAAGAAGTGTGTTTTTGGAGTTACATCAAGCAAACTCTTAGGTTTCATTATTTATCAATATGGCATAGAGATTGACCCTAATAAATTCAAAGCAATCATTGACATGCCACCTCCTATGAACTTAAAACAACTTTGATCCATATAAAGAAAGATCTAACCAATCCACCATTTTTTAGCTTAGCTTGCTAATAGAACTTAGTCATTCACTTGATTACCAAAGAAAGATACAATTTTTTTTGGGACCAAGAATGTCAAGCAAGCTTTGATATAATTAAGCAATATCTTCTTAATCGACCTATCTTAGTACTATCTATCCCTGATAGGCTTTTTCTAATATGTATATAAAATAGACCATGCATTAGGATCACTCTTAGCAGAACACAATGATCAACACATCAAATGAGTAGTTTATGACATTAGTCACACATAGTTGATTATGAAAGAAATTAATCTACAATAGAAAATTTATATTTAGCATTAGTTTTCACCACACAAAAACTTTAACATTACATCGTAAATAATGAGACTCAAGTTATCAAAAAATAAAATCGCTTTAATTGTTTCTATAAAAAACACATCTCTTTGGTCATATTGCAAAATGGGTCATGTTATTAACAAAGTTTAACTTAAAAATAGTTCTCAAAAAATTAATAAAGGCCCAAATCATTGCAGACCATTTGGCAGCCACAACACTCCTAGAATTAATGATGTATTTAGAGATGATTTCACTGCCTATTCTACTCATTCTGATACTTGGAACATGTTCTTCAATGGTTCTTGATGCACATTTGGTGTGCGGGTAGGTATTATCTTTATCTACCCTTCTAGTCACATAGTTCCTAGTGCATATCGATTATGTTTCTCCTACACTAACAACACCATAAAATATGAAGCACTTATGTTAGGTCTATTTACAACCCAATCTCTCTAAATTATATCTATTCAAGTCCATATATTTCCACAACACCAGAATGGTTCTCTAATATCTATAACTTTCTAAACAAGTATATTACACCATACATTTTTTATCGTAATGAAAAATGGAAGTTACACATATAAGCACTCCATTATGTAATCATTGGTAGAGACATTTTTAAATGATCCTTAAACAAAAAAATTGCTTCAATGTTTGACATCAGTAGAAGCTAAAATTGTTGCTACATAGATACATGATAGTGAGTATGCTGGCCACTTTAGTGAAAAATCCATGTTACAAAAATTACTTCAACAAAGGTACTATTGTCCCACCATGGAAGATGAATATATACAATATGTAAAACTATTTGATAAATTCCAATGACACATCAACTTATAGTATGCACCATCACAAAAATTATTACTTATTGTCTCTCCATGGCCATTCAAGTTATGGGGATTTGATCATATTCAAAAAATTAACCCTAAATCTGGCAATGGACATAAATTCATAATCACAGCCACAAAATAATTTTTCAATTGGGTAGAAGCCATTCAAATTTAATCTATTATAGGTGAGGACATTTTCATCTTTCTCATGTCTCACAGTATTTCACGCTTCACTTTGTCTATAGCCATCATTTTTGACAATGGAACACCATTCAAGAATAAAATTGTTAAGAATTTTTTGAAAGAATATAATATTAAACACACATTCTCCACTCTATATTACCCACAAGAAAATGGTCAAGCATAGACCATCAATAAAACCATCAAAAATATTTTGAGAAAAATAGTGACCAAATTTGGAGATGATTGTCATAGTCAACTAGTCTTTATATTATGGGCATATTGCACAAGTATCTGCACACCCAAATGAACCATTCCTTATTCACTTGTTTATGTCACAAAATTTAAAATTAGAAATACCATCTCTTCATGTCTCTATTAAAGGTATTCTCATTGATGATCAATATCATAAAAAGCATCTACACTAGCTTGAGCAGTTAGACCATACACTTATTCAAGTAATATAACATATTTAAATGTACCAATAACTTATACAATGATCCTATAAAAAATGAACTCATGCTAGAGAATTTGATGTTAATGATCTCATTCTCAAATAAAATCTTTACAATGTCAATGCCAAAGAAGAAATCAAAAGAAAATTTAAACCAAATTGGCTAGGTCCATCCATTATTACCAAAAGGCTTAGTCATAAAGTGTATCATCTAGCCTCACTTGAAGGAAAGACACTAAAAAATCCAATGAATATTAATCATCTCTATAGATTTCATGTCTATTAATTCATTTCACATATTGTATTGTACATAATTTAGCAAAATTACTTGTACATAGTTTCTTTTTGCTTACGTGTACATAGTTTTATTTTTTAAATTCTTGTTCATAGTCTTCTTGTGATTGATTTTAAATAGCTCAAAATATTAATAATTGAAAAAATATGAAATTTTAAAATACAAAATCATTCAAATATGTCAAAACACCAAAAAAAAATTAATTGTATGCAATATCCATGAATTACATTTCTACTACCATGCTAGACTCACATTTTTTTATTCTATGATATTGTTTTATGATTTATCTATGTTACCATGCTTCACTTGGTATTATTTGAGTGTGTGCCATGACATCCAAAATTTTGAGTGCCTCACTGTATCCATTGAGGTGGCATACTACTACATTAGACACACACATTGATTATATACTTACTAGGGGCATCTTCTACATGACTACACCATCTAGGTTATATCATTCCTATACAACACACTATATTTATCATGTTGATGTACATTACTACCTAGCTTACACACACATATATATATATATATATTTTTATAGCCACTAATATATAACACTTGTGTATTTCCTTGTATATACCTAGTCTTGTACTAACATGTATTATATACTTTCACATTGTTTTTTTGTTTAGTCAGATGTGATTGTATTTCAAGTCTTTACATGATCTAATTTCTTGATTTACATAGATAGATGTGTATACATTTCTCAGTTCCTGATTATCTCCTATATGTTCTTTAGGATATTTACCAATACCCTTTGCTTCTATTCATATGTGTGCCTTAGGACATTTTCCAATGTCCTTTGTGTGTAATCTTCTATGTGAGTATGTCCCTCGTGCCAAACTATGCTTGTTTCAATTGTATGTGTATTTAGCATTTGAAGATGACTTGTATGCTTACTTTCTTATATGAGTAACATGTGCCCATGTCCCTTATTTACTTTCCCCCTTGGCCATTTTTATATACTTGTTTCTTATTTTGTGTACACTTGTTTTCTTCTCATTGTTTACAATGCCATGATCCACATCATGCATTATCTTTCTTTCTTAGATGCCATGACAAAAATCATGCTTCATCCCTCCATGATAAATAATAACTAACAAATAACACTTAAAGTTCTAATTTAGTATATTGCACATGATATTACACTATTATATCTATCTAGGAATACACCTATTGATATAACAATCTCTTAATATAAACCATGCTATATTTTGAGATATATTGAAAGTTATCATTACTATATCATGTATCTTTATAGCATAACACACTTTTAGGGTTCTTTATTCTAAGGTAAATCATTTTAAGTTCTCCATGCCTACCATTAGAAGAGGGGGAAATAAATATGGGTCTTGTCATAGAGATCAAAGCTACTAACAGTCAAATCTAGCTTTCAACACACCCATAATAGAAACCAGACATCAAACCAATTAGAATAGACTAGGCAGATAGTGAAAATGTAAGAATAGTTACTAGATTTATCCAAAGACAATAGTTACAACATTAGACTACAACATTAGTGGCATTACTATCAATTTTTAGTGCTCCTATCTATATAGAAAAAAAGCCAAACTTTCCATAAGTAGATATAAAAGTAGGTTTGGCTACAGTTTTGCAGAATTAGACTAGTTTAGAATCATCATATTTTAGTACACTTTTGCTCAAAGATTATATATATAGGGCATCATGAATGGCATGATGGATCTCACTTATAGTTTTAGATATGGTAACTAGTGTCACTTCTAGAACAAAATCCATGATTTAGATGTTAGTGATCAGGGGCAATGTGTGTAGCATATTTTTTTAATTTTCTTTTTGAGTTCAACATTACCTAGACATTCTCAATAGTTGCACACCTTATTCCATCTTTGAGCGGTTGGCATAATTTTGGAGTCAATTTTATACAAGCCTAACCTCTACATTTCATATAAGACTAGTGCACTAGTTTCAGAGTGGATTTTACACAAGCCTAATCTCCATCTTTCAGAGTGGCCAAGAGTGGCCTAGTTTCTAGAATACATTTGGCTATCCATGCCAAAATTTTTAGATCACAATACATTATCAATATTTAAGATCCATTTCATATGACACATATTCCATACCAATATTAGTTCTTAGATTCACTTCATGGGGCAATGATGGACCCAAAGGATGAGATAACCTTTGTATTCTTGAGCCACCTATTCATAGGGATTGGACATATAATCCAAACATTGATTATTACATGCATGATCAAATAGCTTCACTTAGTGGGTCACAATGGAGCCAAAGGACCATCCTTTTCAATTTTTAACCACTTCCAAGGAATTGAGCACTCATCTCCATTCATGATATTATTCTTGGTACAACATCATCCAGCTTTATCCAACACATAAAACATCACAATAGGTTTTGTATTGGTCTAAGTACTTGATGAGGTGTATTTGTTCCTTTCCTTCCTCTCTTTCTTACCAAGCTTTGTATGTTCTTATTTTAGATATAATGTATCTAGTAAGAAATTATCTACTCTTTATTTTAATTTTAGATTCATACTTCACAGTGTGCTCTCTATATACACACCCATAATCACACAACTTCATGAGTTTCACCCTTATAGGTAATTTTAGGTGGACTTTCTACTTTTTGTTCATCCTAGTATTTTACTTTTATACATCACCAGAATAAAGGGGGGTTGAGAGGTAGTCATATAAAATGCACAAAATGGTAACTTATGTGTGGCTTGTACCACCCTACCCTTAGGTCCCTTTTGCTTTCTGTCATGACCCTCATAGGCATCTTTTCATTGATTTCCAATCATCCATAGCCTTCTAGACTTAATTCTAGCTCAACCAAACTGGTCTTTTCATGACTAATACATCTATTCATACCCTGTTACCTCAAGATAATATCACCACACTTGGACAATATTTTTAGTACCATTTTTGTCTACTTTTAGCCTCCTATCTAAATGCATTTTTGGCCACAATGGTCAATTTATTCTCGTTCCCTATCCTTCTCTTTGTCAGCCTAATGTAAGCATATTTAACACATGACCAATATATCCCTATAAAATCACATTCAAAGATATTTTGAAAAGGGTTAGAAAATATCACTAAGCAATCAAGAATACAAACAAGACTGCTCAAGCAGACCTCCTTATTCTCTACATAAATCCAACTAATAAAATTAAAAGCTTATCCAAACCCTTACACTAGTCCCTAACCACCTCAAGTACATCTAGCTTAGAATTTTTCATCTTCATACATAATATTTCACAAATCACATCAAGTGGGAGAATTACATATGGCTTGATCCCTCTTTAGAGTTTGGTATGTAGGTAGAATGCCCACACAAGGGGTGTGGATACATGTTCAACTAATATTACACACACCAACCCTCTCTTTTTCTCAAAATTGGTCAAAGAATAATAGAGTATAAGGTTTTAATAAAAAAATATTATGTGTAATGAGATATATAGACTTATAACTTTCTAATCTTCACAAACAGGGTCATAGAAGAATAGCGAACAAAACCTACAAAGCTTAGATCTCTTAGACAATAGTGGCATAGGTGGACTACAATGTTGATGACATTATTATCCACTTTTAACACTCTTATCCAATCACAAAATGAAGGTTATATCTTGGTTTACAATAGTGTCCTAGTCCTACATAGTGCATCTTAGACCCTATTTTAGCTATATTAGTCAATTTTTAGCTAAGTCTTATTTTCTCCCTTTTATTACAATTTTTAGAAAGGTCAAAATTACAATCTAATTTACACAAATCAATAGCTTAATTATTATATATATATTTACTAATTGTATTACTTAGAACCTTTAAATAAATTAAGAATAATACACCAATATTCTCAAATAGGTTAAATTAGTTAGTGAATATGGTGAAAGCATTGCCCATAAAATGACATATCTAGTTTAGATAAGATTATGTGATATAAGGTAAATAAATTGGTCTACAAGACCAATATTTACTATTATACCATATGAATTTTATATATAATGATGTATTAGATATCTCATATTACTATTTACATGCATCATAAGTCATGACATATGTCTACATGGGTGTTATTGGTGTAATTCACCATGAATAGTTTTTGAGGTAAATTGGTAGTTCTAAGTTAGTGAGTTATAGAGATGTTATTGAGTCTTTATCCCCTAAGTAAAATAATAATAATAATTTTGTGATAACCTCAAGGTCAGGTATAACCTATCTACATGTTTTATTTTTCATAATTATGTATCTTAAGGATGTTTAAACTTCATTTTTACAAGATAGAATTTTTTAGGTACACATGCCTAATAGGGAAATTTGTTTTAATCATCATATGAATGAAAGATACATGTCTAACCAATCATGGATGAGGTTACTAGAGGTTATTTAATAAGTTATTGAATGGTTTTTTCATCATTATATAAGGCCATCTGGGCACATGAAGCTTAATACTGGGTGTTAAGAGGATAGACCTAATACAATTATGTCTCCATGAGGCCTAAAAGATGAGAAAGGTCTAATTGAGTTATTATAGAACAAAATGAGATAAAATTTCATTTTAATAATGTTATTCATATGTTATAAGAACTATTGTATGTCTAAACTAATATATTGAAGGTGTGTGTATAACCAAGTGGTGTGTAACCATGTGTTTAGTATATATACAAGGCAATTTAGGCCTATTTGTATGAATGCAACATAAGAGAATAAAATATTTCACGGTCAAGCAGAAGGAGGTCTTGAAATGAGACCATAATAGAAGAGAATATTTATTATAATTTTTTTTCATAAGTTGGATGAGTTGGTGTTCAGTCACTTAGGGAGTTTATCCTTCTTTTCAAGTAGGTGATTGCTAAATCCTAGTAAAGTGGGTGTTCCAAGTTGAGTTGGTGATAAATATAATTTTACCTCTTTTTAATCAAACTATAGTCTATTTTTATATATCATATTGGTTTCTATTCACATTAAGTGTTTCCCACTGATATATGTGTTTTATTGTGTTATGCTTATGTGAATGATTCTTTATGCACTACTATATCATTATATTGATTTTATGGTTCAAGTAATGTTAATGGTTCATTTAAATAAAGTTTTTAAACTATAATTAAACCCATACCCATCTTAGTTTTTTTTTTTTTTTTTTTTTTTAAATAATTGGTATCATAGCCTAGTCCTTTGAAGTAGGCCTAATAACTTGAAGGAGATCCTATAAGCACAAACATGTCTAGTCATCAAGTACAAAGATTTTTCTCAAAAAATAAGGATCCTCTCCTTAGTATAACTAACTATACATTTGATATCATTATAATGAATATCTATCTAATGTCCTTTAACTATGACATATGAAAATATGTTATTGATGGATTCACTCCATCTTCTAAACCACCAACTGACACAATACACAATATGTCAAGTGACAACAACTCTTAAGGCCATGAATGCCATCATGTGTGGTCTTTTAGAGACAAAATTTATAAAGGTCATGCATTTTGATATAGTTAAATAATTTTTTTAAAAAGATACAAACCATCTATGAATGAGACACTAAATCAAGTTGACAAAGTTGCAGACTCGCTAAAGGTAGATTAAAATTTTGAGAATGAATGAGGATGAAAACATTGAATCTTATCTATTAAGAGTAGATGAAGTGGTAAATTTCATCAAAGGTCTACAAAATAATTTTGAATAATCAATATTATTACAAAAGTTACAAATATCCCTAAAATCTAAGTTTTATTCAAAAGTATCTATAATGGAGGAGATAAAAAATCTTAACATACTATAGATCAATGAGCTTCATGGCATCTTGACTACCTATGAAACAAGAACAAGTGATGGAATACCCTCTAAGAAGGAAGTTACATTCAGAGTTGAGAAAAATTCATAAGGTAAAAATGTCAGGGATGAAGTTGATATATAAAAATATGATGACAAGATAAAATCCATGTTTGTTAGAAAATTAAGGAAAGGATCAGATAAATATAAGGGCAAGTTGCTATTTAAATGTTTTATTTATTGTATGATTGGTCATTTTAAATCTAAATGTCTTAAAAAGGATAAATATGAGTATGATGGAGAGTACGATGAACATCATGGTGATGATAATAAAATATATAGGCCTGACAAGAACAAAAAGAGTTTTTGGAACTATGAAGGCAAGAAAGGGTCAATCAAGAACAAGAGAAGTTTCTATATCAAGTAAGAATATAACTCATATGATGCAAGTGATAAAATTACATCTGATAATGATGATGATAGAAATGATCATGATAATAATGAAACATTATTCATGGCTATAGGAATAGACAATGAGGGTTATTTAAATAGAAATGTTTATGGATGATGAAGAATCATATGAACAAGAGGTTGAAGTGAACCTTGAGATAGAATTGTTGAGTGCTCTAGAGGAGTTGAAATTTCAAAGAAGGAAGAATAAAAAATTGAGAACATTGATTAAGAGTTGTGAGGAACAAATCTATCTCTTTGAAGATAGACTAAGTAATAACACAAATAAACATGAGGAGATCATAAAAATTCTATAAACACATATTGAGATTTTCACTATAAGGCTTAAGAGCAAGGAGGAAGAATGCATTAATTTTTGAATAGAAATGAATTATTTGAAGGAAAAATTAGATCAGGCAAGAGTCAAATTAAAGATGCATCAAAAATTTGAAAAGAGAAATGAAGTCTTGAGTGATATTTTGAATAGTCAGAGGTCTTCACTTGAAAACATAGGTATTTGATTCAAATAATACCAAAAGGAAAAAAAGGAAAGTCAAACCTCAAAGGATAATGGACTATCAATAAGTGATGGTAAAAGTAAAGTAAAGACCTTTTCAAAAAATCTCAAATTTGAGACTAAAGTTACTCATCAACATGTAAAGAATAATGTGATTGATTCAAGAGACAACAAACACAGAGGTGCATCATTAAACATTAAATTGACAAGTTTTGTGAATCCTTTAAATGGTTACTATTTCTCATGAAATCAATATGGACATAGAGGTATAGATTGTAGACATCATGATAGAATTAATTCATCCTGGAGGAATAGGGTGAATGTCCATTTCAATAGTGAAAGTATCATTATATTATATAATTATGATTAGAGAGGACATATTACAATATATTACAAGATAAGGCATGTGTGGAATATAAATCAAGGTAAAATATTATATGTTCATATCATTGGGAAGTGGATCATAGAAGTTAAACCTTGTGGACAAGGTGAAGGATGAGCATAAGACTAAAGGAGAATAATATATGTTAATTCATACTAAATTTTAAATTAAATATGAAGACATGAAATGGTATATAGATAGTGGTTGATTAAGCCACATGACAGGGGATAAGAGAAAGTTCATCTCATTGAATAAGAATGTTGTAAGAATGGTGAGATTTGTAGATAACACAATTTATAATATAGTTGGCAAGGGTATCTTCCATTTGGATGATGACAAGACCAAGATAGATAATGTGTTGTATGTGAAAGGTTTGAAACATAACATTTTTAGTTTTAATTCAAATGTGCAACAAAAAGAAACACACTAACCTTTCATGATAGAGGGTGCAATATAAGGAGATAAAAATAAAGAAGACTAGTTACCATTACTAAGAGGACTAAGAACAATATGTATGAGTTGAATGAGATCAAGAAGAAGAGATACTTAATGAGCAAGATGGATTAATGTTGGATATGTAATACAAGGTTGAGCCACCTAAAATTTGATAATCTTGTCAAGACAACCACTAATAAATTTGTAAAGAACATGCCTATGATCACCAAACCAAAAAACACACTTCACAAGGTATCTTAACATGATACATAGACTAGAATAAGGCTTAAGTCCAAAGAGTTACTCTAATCAAAGACCTTTGGAGTTAATGCATACTAATATTTATTGACCTATAAGAATATAATGTATTCAAGGAGATAAAAACTTCATATTACTCATGTATGACTACACAAGAATGACTTGGGTAACATTCTTGAAAGAAAAGTTTGAATCTCTTGATAAGTTCAAGGCATTCAAGGCTCTTGTTGAGAATGAGAAGAAAGGGAATATTAAGTGACTAAGATCTAACAAAGGAGGAGAATTTTGGACCAATGAATTTGATGACTTCTATGATGTCTATGGGATAAGAAGACATTTCTCAGTAGCTAGAACACCTTAGACAAATGGGGTAGTGGAAATAAATAAAAGGATAGTTCAAGAAATGGTAAGAAGTATGATAAATAATTCCATGTTAGCTAATAGATACTAGTCAGAGGTATTGAGAACTAAAATCTACATTTTGAATAGAGGATACTTAAGGACTAATATTAACAAGACCCCTTATGAACTATGGAAAGATAGACCTATTAATGTTGAACACTTTAGTGTGTTTAGAAGTAAATGCTTCATCAAAAGAGATACAGAATATGTAGATAATATTGATTCTAAGTTTCATGAAGGTATATTCTTGGGATATTCATTATTGATATTAGCCTATAGGTTCTATAGTAATAGGTTCCATAAGATAGTGAAAAGCACCAATGTCAATTTTGATGAGATAAGTTCTAATAAGTCACACTCATAGTCAAAAGATACATCAGAGAATATGGACTTCAAGATTGAATAAGAACCAATAAATATAGATGAACAGGAAGAAGTTGAAGAAAGTCAAGACTCAAACGGCCCCTTAAGATAGATTCAAAAAGATCATCCTAAATGACAAATCATTGGCAACAAGGATGTAGGTATGCAAATAAGATGAAGGATCATAAGTAACCTAAATCAGGAAATGTTGTTTTATTGTCTAGTATTGAACCAAATAAGCTTGTAGAATCAAGCAAATTTTTTTTTTGGATACATGTTATGAATGATGAGTTATACCAAATAAAAGGAATGAGACTTGGGAACTAGTTCCTAGGACTAATAAGAATTTTATTGTCACAAAATAGATGTTTACGAATAAGTGGAATGAATATGGAGAAGTCATTAGGAACAAGGCTAGATTGGTATGCAAAGGATATGTACAAATTGAAGGGGAAGAATTTGAGGAGACCTTTAATCTAGTATCAAGATTGGAGGCTATAAGATTCTTTATAGAATATGTAGGGTTCAAAGCATTCAAGGTGTATCATACATATGTCAAATATATTTTTATGAATGGGAACTTAGAAGAGGAGGTGTACATAGATCAACCTAAGGATTTTTCATTATTAGGTAGTAAAGACTATGTTTTCATATTATAAAAAGCTCTTCATGGTCTAAATTAAGCTCTTAGATCTTGGTACACTAGATTACATAGGTATATATTAGACCAAAGATTCAAAAGATGAATTGAAGATAGTAATCTATACATAAAGATATAAGATAAACATTAATTGATAGTAGTTTCCTATGTGGATGACATCATATTTAGTGGAAGTAGTGAGAATATGACTAAGGCATTTACAGATGTCATAAAGAAGGATTTTGAGATGTCCATGCTATGAGAAATATTAATGAGTTAAAGTTATTAAATGAATCTAATCAGGTGGTTCATTATCTCAAAGAATAAGTAAGTAGTTCCAATAAGGTATGCATAGAGATACGACAACATGTTTATATGGTGCCTCATAAAATCATAATCTAGTGTGTTGAGTGTTTTGGTTGTAATGAGTGTGATCCAAGAAATTGTAGGCATATCTTTATTATTTAAGTCAAAGGGGTGAATGTTTATAATGACGGAGAATTTTATTTTTGAGAGAAGTTTTTGATATTAGTTGCCATCAATGACAAAGAGGGATATTGTTGAGTATTATCATTTATTTCAAATGTCCATCTTGTAAAGGTTGATGATAAAGGTGAATAAGACTGATTATCCATGTGTGATGTGATAATGGGAATTGAGAGAGTGATTTAATGAGACAATTTTAAGGAAACAAATGTCTTATGTTTGTTTAGAGGTACAGGGCATTGATGTCAAAGTGAATAAGAATCTTAATCATGACATGAAGAGGAATATGTATGAAAATAAATGAAAAATGGTATGTAAATTTTTTGTGCCACTATTTTAGAATGTATACAAGGTATTTATTCATTCATGAGAGTTTTTGGGTGATCCTACATGGGTAGGACCTTCAATCTAGGTATACACCTAGATCTCTCTTAGACCATGTCTAGCCTAATGAGGTATTAATATAATATTTGAAGGAAACTATGTATAGTTGAGAATGGATAGAGGTGATATAAGTTTGTTTATGCATATTCACAAAGTTTAAGGTCATAATTTGAAGTTTATTATATGAAATGGTGCTTTAGGCCTTCTCGAGTTCAGATAATGAGGCCTCAAGACCTGAGAAACACTTTCAAAGATTCATTGGCACTTGTAACCTCTAAATGGGAATATAAGTTATTAAGGAGAGATAGATAAGGTCCTAGATAATATCTTTAGGCATTAGTTTTGTATTTAAGGGGCATTCCTTTATGAACAATCATCAACACCTAAACCTATGTAAAACCTCCCTAAAACCCTAATAAGGACATGAAATGAAATATATTGTTTGAAAAAGATTAGGATGGATTCAAATATCTAGACAAAATATTTGAGAATGTATTAAACTCTCCTAGGTACCTTCAGGTGGTCGTGGTTAGTCAAATGAGAGAAAACACATAGATACATGCTTATTTGTTAAGAAATAATTATATCTCTCAAAAGTTGTATTAGTAAAAAAGATAAAATCAATCGTATAAAATTATAGAGATACATTTTTATGTCCATGATGATATTTCTAGAAGTTCATTTTACAACTGATTCAATTTGGTCATCCAGGTTAGCAAGTTGTAGATAGACCTAATGGTGTGAATGTTTAAAACTCAAACATAGATAGAAAGATAGATTTAAAGGTCTGTTCATGATAGATTGATGCAAAAGTGTGAATTAAGAGGTTATTTATTACTTTTAATACATGTTCATGATTTGAATAAGTTTTGGATGTAAGTGAATATAGTGAATATATTGCTCATAAAATGACCTATTTTTTTTAGATAAGATTGTTATATAAGGTCAATAAATTAGCCTACAAGACCAATATCTGCCATTAAACCAAATGATTTTTCTATCTAAGGATGTATTGGATATCTCAGAGGACTATTTAAATGCATCATAATTCATTAAAATTATGTGCATAGGTGTTGGAGGTCTAGGTCACCATGACTACTTTTTGAGGTAAATTCATAATTCTGAGTGAGTGAGTTGTAGAGATGTTTTGAGCCTTTATCTCCTAAGTGAAAGAGTTAAAATAATTTTTTGATGACCCTTAGGTATTGGATAACATGTCTATATTTTTAGGTTTTTATAATTCATTACCTCAAGGGTGTTGAAGCTTCATTTTTTCAAGATATACTTTTGAGGTACACATGCCTAATAGGGTAGTTTATCCTAAAGAAGCTTTCATGGTATGAAGAAAATATACGTTTCTAAAAAATAATGGAGGTATTTATTATAGGTCATTTAATAAGTTTTTGAGTGGTTTTTTATCATTGTAGAAGGCCATTTTTTCCCAAGAAGATCAATATTTGGCATTAAGAGATTGTACCTAGTACAATTAGTCTCTATAAGGCCTAAAAGAGGAGTAAGGTATAATTGAGTTTATTTAGACCAAATTGGGATAAAATTTAGTTTGAATCATGTTAATAAGATTTTATAAGACCTATTGTATTGATGACATAAAAGGGTGAAGGTGTGTGTCTGACCAAGTGATGTATGACCATGTGTCTATTATATATACAAGGTAGTTTCTATCTATTTGTATCAGTGAAATATAAGAGAATAAAATATTACATGGTTGAGGAAAAATAGGTATTTAAATGATAACATAATATCAAAATATTGGTATGGTGATATAAATTTCATGAGGTAGCTGAATTGGTGCTTAGTCGCTCAGGGTGTTGATGCTTCATTATAAATAAGTGCTTGCTAAAGCCTAATCAAGTGGATGCTTGACTTCATTGGGGTTGGTAATTTGATCTGAGTTGGTGATCAATATAATTTGTTATTTTTTTATAGGACTATATTTCACATTTATAGATCATAGTGGGTTTCTTCCCCTTAAGGGTTTCCCACTCATATATGTGTTTTCTTGTGTCATGCTAATGTAAATGATTATTTATGCATTACTATATCACTCTATTAATTTCATGGTTCAAGGAATGTTAAAGGTTAATCGAAAGATTTTTTTTAAACATTGATTCACCCCACCATTGATTTTTTTTATAACACTTTTATAGTCTTTCCAAGGGTGTGACCACATGCTAAGAAGCCTAAGAATATGGAGGTAGACCTAAGGGAGGGTTTCATTTAAAAATGTGAATGTTTGTGTGACATGGATACCAAAGAAGTATGAGGATAGAAGTAATAAAAAACTTTATCCCTACCTAGTGTACCTATCCCTAATGGAATGTGTTATGATTTTTAATCTAGAATAAGTCATCAAGATTCATAAAGGTGTTTCTATCAATCAAGATATTTCTATATGTGGTATATGATGGTCTTGAGGTAATATAGGTATTATATTGTGATTAAGATAGAGTGTGGAATGGAAATATGTAATGATTAACTAAAAAAATTAATTAAAGATTAAATGAACTAAATTAGACATGATTAAGGACTCATGGCCAAATTCTAGTTACTAAAAATATCAATATATCAATGAAGCTCAAAATAACTCAATTATAATAGATATTATTTAATGTATTTTACATCTTATATAATTCATCAATACCCTTATGGACATGTGTACTCACCATGCAGGTGGCTAGGAGTATCATGATACTAATTCATCTCTTCATATGTTATGGTTGTGTGATTATCCTTATTCTATGAATTATAAAAGGATTATAATCATTAAATACCCACTATGAGATCCATTCATAATATTCTCTAAGAAGGACATGTTTACTTGCTATGCAGTCAGAGATCAACCATTATTTAGGACAATAAGAATACAAGAGGATAACTTTAAGGTTTGAAAATTTTGGACATTTAAATAAATTTTGAAAATTGTAATTCTTGGAGTGGGCCCATACAAAATTATGTCAAAAATCAGTTAGATAATTAATAAATAATGTATTTTCAAGGCACTATGTGGTCCACACACATATGTTATATAAAAATTGTTTTGGTTGGGCACATAGTTCCCACATCACATATTTAATAGGATGGGTTATTATGTTTATGGTAAATGTCTTCTCCCCATTTTTGCTTTGAATCAAATGTCACCTACACACTAATCACATTATTTAAAATTTTCACTAAATAAAATTTCATGAAAATTATACAAAATTAAGAATCTCATGATGTATCCACATAATATTGTGAATATGTCACTATCGTATAGTCAATTATAAACACATTCCATTTCATTTTCATATTAACCATATGTAATTGAATATCTATCACATAGTTTTATCAATTATGGTTTCATAATAATAAATCATGTCAAATAAATTATGAATCCTATCATAGTGTCATGATTTAAGATACACACTTCGCTCTCCATGTCCATTCAAAAAATATATCAAATCACAATCATAGTCACATGATACAAGGTAAATTCATCATAATTCATCTAGATATGGATAATATATAATGAAATTAAAAACCACTTCATCCAATTTAAATTAATCATGATCCATATATATGTATCACCCTCATTTCTACTTCTAAAATAAATTATAATTTTTTTTGTATAATTAGCTTAGCTTACTTAGTTTCAATGATATGAACTGAATAGGACCAATTCTAACCAACACCATCACAAAAATATCACATTTATTTTCAATAATAAATATTAAATTTTCCTCCATCATTAATTCCTTTAGATTAATATGAAAGGACTATTGATCCATCTTAGGTTTGTCAAATATTAATGGTAGGGTATGAACCTAGAACTCGTGGGTTCTTGGCCCACATATGATAACTTACTTTAAGTCAGCCATTGTATTTTATCTTCATAGTTAAACAATCACATGTATCATTTCATCACGAAAAAAAACTTCAAGGATGAATTTATCATGTAATCTCTCAAACAAATGTCTAAAACATATGGCTTAAGGACAATTCTTTCCCATGGATTAGAAGTATCACCTAAATACTTTGTAATAATGATAGTGACATACTAAAAATCTATATAACTTATAAAAACTATTATATTATGATATAAAAGACAAATGTAAACTTTAATATTAAATTCACAAACTAATGTGACTAACTTAGTCATGGGTCTTACCAAATGGGTAACATCGAGTCTGCTTTTCCTTATGTATAATGATACATGGGATCATTTCACACAATTATGACTAGATTTGAGCATCAAAAAGTAGGTATTTACCTTTAATAGGTAATGAGTGTCATGACAAAACTTGGATCCTTTTTAATGGCTCCCATAATACTGGATGTAAATACATTAAGACATGTTGAGCTATACTATATGTTATGACATTTAAAATTAGAGAAATGTAACTCTAAATAGGAAAAGTTTCTTTTAGACTGAATTAATATGTGAAATTTATCCATTTTGGAATACATGATTATATTTTAAGCTTGTATTTTTGCTTCATGCAATGGCCTTGGTTAAAAATCATGAATCCATGTAATGGTGACATGTGGAAAATAATGATTGCATCTTATTATTGTGATACTTAATTGATACAAAAACTTATTTTACAACTTTCAAGTGTGTGTGTGTGTGTGTGTGTGTGTGTGTGTGTGTGTGTGTGTGTGTGTGTGTGTGTGTGTGTGTGTGTGTGTGTGTGTGTGTGTGTGTGTGTGTGTGTGTGTGTGTGTGTGTGTGTGTGCGTGCGTGTGTGTGCGTGAAAATTCATGACACATGCCACTAATATAAGGGTCACACTTTTTGGGATTACGAATCTAGTTTTGAATCAACATGGTGGTATTAGACTACTTCAGAGGATTGTAGAATACTAAAATGAGAAGGCCATCATCAAAATATTAAAATCCATGACTAAATTTGTGTTTGACAAGTGTAAAATTGGAGTTACTTCTAAAACCCATAATCCTCAATCTCTATTCTAACTGCAAGATCATGTAAAGTGGAATTAAGGATTCACATTAGGATATTACCTTAGAAAATATTATGAAATTTATATCATGATTTGATGATGATGTGTGGAAAGATAGGGATAACTACATAAAATTCATGACTATCCAATAAGATGTGAATAATTGACAAATAACAAACTATTCCTAAGTCAACAATTAATGTTTTTCAAAATAGGCTAAGAAAAATTCTCATAAAACAACACAAGACCAAAATCACATGTATCCATACCTCAATAAGTATTAAGAAATGTGACAAGGCAAGGATAAGACACTCATAAAATTACATAGGTATAAAATAAAATAATATAAATCTATTGTTGATGCCAAGTGACAAGGAGAGAAATAATTCCAAAGTCAATCCCATGCGATGTAATGTGCGAGCATGAAACTAAGTCCTCTAGTCCACATGCAAAAGGAAAATCCTAGACTAAACATTCAAAGGAATAATGCAAATGTTATATTATACTTTTGAATAGGTTTTATATTCTTAAATTATAAAATGTATAATGTCTTAAAGTAAGGATCTGAGTCACTCAGTTATAGAAAATCCACTTAATGTTAATATTTGAAGGAAGGATAAGGATATGAATAAAAAACCATTTGTCATTTTATTGAACTTCATCTCATTAATGACAAATGATCAAGTCTCTTTTTTAGCATCTATTACATAACATAATTGCCTCGATTTAACAAATCCAATACTTTTTTATAGTGACATATTTATTATTAGAAGGTCAATTGAGTTATAAGTTTCTAGTTCATATATGATTTCATCCTTCATTATTCATGTAAATAATAAGGCACTTAATAAATACAATAAGTATTTTTATCCCAATGATATCTTTCATTTCATTTTTTTTTAGATTTAACTCCTTACCATTTTATTAATGATTATATCCATTAATGGACATAGATAGATCCATATTTAATATACACTCTAAATCAATTTAACACAACAATAATTATAATATGAATTACCACACTCTTACTAAAAAAATATTTATACATTATACCCACAACATATTTATACATTCTTTTTAATATCATATATTTACTATGTCAATTGTGATCCTATTGCGAATAAATTTAAGTGTTCATCCTATTACAATCCATAATGTGTGTGAAAAAATCACAAATTTACACATGATAAACAATTGATAACCCTTTTATTCCCTTCTTAATTGAAATTCCCATTTCATTTAGTATGAAATAGATCTTAGTTTGCATGAAGATTCAGTCACTATTTACCCTTATCTTATATTTTAAATACATCATTCACATTTAAACCAATTAGAGTATCTCCAAATGTAAAATTCAATAAACACACATTCTATGTCCATGATAGTACAAATTTCTTCCACTATTAAATAACAAATAATTCTCATAGAAAACCCAAAATTATTATTTCTAAGCTCAATTAATTCATTTTATATAATACAAAGATTTCATATAAAAAAACTCAATCTATGAGGAGTCAAAATTAAACTCACCCATTTTATAATATCACTATCAAATATTATATTTCTTTGAACAAAATAAAATCTATGATATGAACTGTCATATTCGTAATATATAATGAGTATTTTTTTATGCATGAAATTCTTAATAATTATGTATATTCAGCTATTATTTAATGGATATTTTTAACATATTTATCATTTAAAATATACAATATAGTGAACTATAATGAATAATTATTTTTTATGGAAACAAAATATTAGGGTCTAAATCTAGTTTATTTTACCATTTCATAGAGAAATTTATTTATAAATATAATAAAATAATGTTGTCAACTTAAATAATTACATTCTAAGTAGTATATATCCCAAAAATAAACACAAATATCATGCCATAGGTACCTCTAGTAGTATCAAAATTAAACTCTCTCCCCTTGCATCCCTAGGGAAATATCTAGGACCAAAAATATTCAATGCCTATTGTTTTTATTTTTATAGAGGAAACATGATGTGGATTTTATTTCCATGTAATTCTCATATTCACTAGGTGGGTTGTGATATTTATTTCATCACCAAACACTAATTTATACTCCAAGATCTGACATAGTATAAATATCAAGGAGAGCTATCATAGAGATACTATAAGTCACCCATAAAGGGTTCCATCAATTGAATATGTCATATTGTGATTTTCAGATGTCATACAACATCCTTATATATAATTAAACCCAATATATTTATGGGATTCCATTATAAATACTTGCACACACTATATTAATACCCTTTGGACATAAAAACTATCAATGAGGGGCAAAAGAATCAATAATAACTACTCACTACATACAAATGTAGATTGAGGGTTGGGATGCAAATCTAGTCACCACTTTATGTAATTATATCAGTGGGATGGATGTTGAGTGGCACACCCATATCTACTATTATAGGATTGTGGCTTGTTTGATTTTTTTAAATTTTGGGGAAACCCATACTATTTATAAATGTTACAACCTACACTGAATAAGTGCCTTGTCACAATCAGTGAAATATAAAGATGCCTTTAACTAAACACATATTCCTAATATAAAAATAATCAAGTCATAATCAAAACACCTAAAATAAATCATTTTCAATAAAATAAATGTCACATTGCCTAATATTTTCAACACACAACTCCATCTAATAAATTGTATTTAATTAATAATTATCATCCTATCTCATTATCAGAACCAATAACCAACACTTTTGATTCAATCTCAACAAGACAAAAGTCTAATATAATCCTTTTATTATCAAGGTAATCTAAAAAACATATATTATGATTTCTTACATATAATCCCAACCCATAACACCATATTGATAACAACCCCATTATAACCATTATCAAATTAATCTTCCTTAATAATAAACTCTAATCAAGTTTGAGGCATCTAACACATAACCAATCATCAATAAAAATCCTCATCACATGTTTAGATAATATTATGATCTCATACACATCATAGACATCATTTCATCAAAAATTATACCACTTAAAACTCCATACTACAAACCTTGTCCGAACCAAACCCTAACACGATATAAGTATTCCCTAGGATAAATTACATAAATAAATACAATCATATTATCCTCATGGTTATCATAAATGCAATATTGAGTCAATCTAAATCACATATCTCCCCATTGAACATATCATAATAAACCATCTTAAGACTTATTTAATCTAAAGCCTATTCAAATTTAATTTCCTCTTAGTCATATAAAAACATCTAATTAGTTTAGTCTAAATCATTCAAGTCATCTAGTCCAACTTGAGTAGATCATTTAATCAATTGAGCTATTTAAAATCAAATCAAGTTAGCATTATCAAAGGTTAATTAGGATATATTTATATCTTTTTATCTAGTAAAACCTATTCCCCCTATCTTATTGAAATCGAAGAGCTTATCTCATGTAAACTATAAATATCAAATCAATGTCAATGGTTATTATACCATAATAAATTTCAATCATCAAGAGTTTAGATAGATCATGTACAAATCAAATTTCACCAAGCTCATCCACTTTACACCTATCACATCTTGTCAAAATTATGACGTCAATTTAATCCAAATTAAAATTGGAAATCAAACTAAAGAAATAATTTTTTAAAGTAATCTAAGATCCAAATATATTCTAACTCATCCAAAAATCTATCTATCACCTCTCACCATCTGATTATGCCCTACCTTATCTACACCATAGATAATAATTTGATCCTAAATCAAACTCTTCAACCTCAAAAAAAATTTAAAAGTGAGAATATACTCCTCTTAGTGAATCCTTAAAATCTAAATTTCATAAATTTTGGATAACTAATATGATCATCTACTTCCACACCAATATTATTGACCCAAATAAACCTAAGTCCTATTGGTATAGGAAAGGAAAATAATATCAGTACCATATAGTTTATGGGCATTGTATTAAGAGATGCCTCAATTTTAAAAATTAAGTTCAAGATCTTATTGAATGTGGTGACATTGAAATAGTCAATAAAATAGATAAATCCATGTTTGAAATTGAGCAAGAAGGGATATGATAATATTCCTTTCCTAATCATGATCAAAATCTTTCATTTCCAAACAATGTCTAAGACAATGAATCCATATTTGAATAATCTATATTTGAATGTGAACCCATATTTGAAAATCTTCACTTTTATGAGCCTTTTTCAACCAACCACATACACTTGAAAAAATTATTTTATATGATCTTATTGGACTTGTATTTGATGATTCCCTCTTACATGAGCTTAACATTGAATAATAGATCATTAAACAAGCATCCATCTTTCATCCATAACAAAAAATCACACATTTACACAATTCACTTCATCTCAAAGCCTCTATAACCAAAACAAAATTAAATAAGTTACTTGTGGGAAACATTATTTAATATGACCTCCTTAAGTAAACAATCAAAACATCATCTACAAATAGCATACAACATCAACATCACACATGACATCATCAAAATCAATGTTAGAGTCACTATCAACTTTATTACTATTATAATGAGAGTCACCATTAGTATCAAGATGAACATCATTATAAATATCTACATTAAAATCAAGAGTTTACAACATCATCTACATACCACCTATAGATCATTATAGTAACCTATGTGATCCTTTCATGATTCTTAAAGAAGTTTTCACTTGCATTGAATTAGTTCCTCATTATGGCCTATGAAAACACCATGATACCTTCAATCCTTTCATTGATCTCACTAGTCATTTCATTTATATATCCCATCCTTTTACATTGTTAATCTTTTCCATCATCCTAAAAATCAATCTTCCATAATAGTCAAATAAGATTTTAATAGAATCATAGACCATTGAAATCCTTCCATAGTGACATGTTGATCATAGAATTTATGGGGATATAAGAAAACATCCAATCAATAGAGTATGTTAATTGACTCAAAATACTCTTCAATTGAGCATTATCTTTTGGGGAATCAAAAGAGTCCCTCAATAAAAGTAAATAAAGTAATCAAAAAATTCAAAAACAAAAATACCTTACAGAAAACATCCTCAAGGCACCATGGGAAAATCAAAATAAAAATAATCATCATTAAAAAAAAAAAATCACTTAGCGAAAACCTCCTTGAAGTATTATTGGTAAACCCAAATCAACTAAATGAAACAAGTCAAGGAGAGACTATTGGTAAAATCCTTTTACATTGTTAATCTTTTCCATCATCCTAAAAATCAATCTTCCATAATAGTCAAATAAGATTTTAATAGAATCATAGACCATTGAAATCCTTCCATAGTGACATGTTGATCATAGAATTTATGGGGATATAAGAAAACATCCAATCAATAGAGTATGTTAATTGACTCAAAATACTCTTCAATTGAGCATTATCTTTTGGGGAATCAAAAGAGTCCCTCAATAAAAGTAAATAAAGTAATCAAAAAATTCAAAAACAAGAATACCTTACAGAAAACATCCTCAAGGCACCATGGGAAAATCAAAATAAAAATAATCATCATTAAAAAAAAAAAATCACTTAGTGAAAACCTCCTTGAAGTATTATTGGTAAACCCAAATCAACTAAATGAAACAAGTCAAGGAGAGACTATTGGTAAAAATGTTTTCAAATCACTAATGCACAAATGAATCAAATATGTATCATTCGCTGAATATATAATAAATATTAAAAAGGAAATGATTGATAATTTTTAAAACATTCAAATAGTATAAGATAAGAGTAATGTCATCTTTGACTACACAATATTACAAATCATGCTGAAAAAACATAATTAAAGTCTCCAAAATAATAAATAGTGTCTATGACTATTAGTCCCACTTTCTAATCCCCTAAAAATCATACCTCCCATAATGATTATACCATGCATTTAACTCCTATATGGTACCATCAAAACCAATCTATTCCATTCATTATATTCTCATATGACATTGTATCTTACAAGGGATAAGAAGAAACATGGTTGAGATGTATTGAGGAAACTAACTCAATAATAAATGAAGATCCCAATGACATAAGTGGAGCTAGAATTGGCAACGTGATCCTAATGGCACAAATATGCCTAATAGGTATTGGTTTAAGATCAAATTATATAGCATAATTAATATCATATGCATCTAATAAATCAAGATTCCATCACAAAAATCAATATATATTTTAAAAAAGGCATTTGTCTAATGGTCAAAACTAATTTTATGGTAGTTTGGGCTAGTACCACGATGAAAAATAATTTCTAATATTATGCATAAATAATTCATTATTCATAGGTACCTAAATACTTATGTGACAAACCACTTGATCCTTCTATTCATACCCTAAAATCCACTTCCAAACCCATATTCATCCTAAAACCATCCTTACCCATTTTAAACATCCTTATCAATCTCATTTTTCATTTTATTGTGTCCATCCTTTCTTCTAATCTTGACATTTATAATGAAGTGTAAGAATTATTTAAATATGTTTTGAAAACATCATGGTGTACCCTCTAATTGACATTTTGAGTATTGGACATCTTGATCCCATGTAATGTAGTCCTTCGAGATCTATAGTCCATTCCTCATCATCTATCATCTGCTTTAAGTATCACCCAAATTCTTTTATCATTCCACTGAACGAAATTATTATTACTAGTTGTCAGTCTTGGTTTTCCCTTTTCTAGTAACCCTATCTTATACATACATATCCCAAAGACCACTAATTTTTTAAAAAAAAACTCTAAAATTTATTAAAACTAAAATATTTTTGTCAACTTATTTGATTTCATAAGTAAAATGTAAGTTTTTATCATCATTAAAATTATACTTTTTAGCCAAATCCACATCACTTATCCAACTTGTCATTTGTAGCTATCCTAGTCACTCTTTTATCAAATCCAACCTCACACCATATGTCATTGCTTTGGGGAAAAAATAAACAAAGGCACATAAAATCTTGAATTGATCTCTCAGCGTACATATTTTCAACAGGGCAACTGAAATTACTCTTATCACATAAAATCAATGCATTACATTGTCTACATTTAAATACGTGCATGTTTACTTTATTTTTATGATGTTATTTTGGTGTTTAATTTTTCTATATTTTAGATGTATATATTTGTATAATAATGTACTCTTATATTTTTATCTACATCTATGTCTTTGGTTAGGATTTTCACAAATATAGTTGTACATATTTTACCATATTGTTTTATCTTGTATCATTTATGTAATATCATATGACAAATATTTCATCATGGTTTCTTATACCAATGGTGCATTATGATTCATGATACTAATACTCATTTTTTTTAATATTTATGTATTTGTACTAGTCCACCATTTATTATGAAGACATTCCATCATGGTTACACATATCATGGTAAATAGTTTCTAATGCTACATTAAACATTATTTTTCAATAAAAAAATGATGCATGAGCATAACAAAACAAATATGCATACCATCATAACAAATAATTTATCCAATTGAATCCAATCAATTTATATCAATTTTCCTATCCATATTAATCATCTAATTCAAAATCTATAACCTATTATCTAACATTCCTAAAAATCATATCCACCATCCCAATCATTATGAAATTGAAGTCAAGTCATCCATCAATGCTATCTAATTGAATCAAATATATGGGTCATCTAATTATCAATGTTATCCAAATGAATCATCATTTTTTAATCCGATCATCTATAAATCAAATCATTAAAATCAAATCATCAAATCAACCATCTCCATCCATTGATCTATCCTTCCTCTAATCATATCTAATAATCAACACTCATCTCACATTTCTTCTAATAATGTAATCATATCATCCATGTTTGATCATGTTAAAGATTAATATCATTTATATCCCTTGGGAAACCATGGGGCTTATTTTATCATTGAAACTATCATATACATTTTGGGGGGAACTGTATTAGCTTTAGGTCCATTCAGACTATGTAGGCAATACTAAGTCACATGGGGTCTTTTAATATAGATCAAACATAATAATGTCACCTCCATGATCATACATGCTCATCATTATAATTTTATTATCCATAATCATCCTCAACATTAATGAAATATTTAGGTTATAATGAATCAATTCATCTGAATCAACTAGGAGACATCACTCATAAATTCAAGTTTGTTAATTATGCTCGATTTCATCCATCATTGCTTTGGGAAAATCAATCATTCAACAAATAATATCAAGACATTTTATTATCCATTAATCAATCAATAAGTCAATCAACCATACACTCAATCATTTCCCTAATCTTTCCATCAATCACCCTTGTCATAGAATTAATGGGACCAATAAATCATGACATCCATCTTTTCTTGATCAAATAAATTTTCAATGAATAATTTGGGGACACGTTAGTCTTTATAAATTAATTAATCATCCTAAATAATTTTCATATCTACTTGGCATATGTCTTTTCCCAAGATATGTGCAAATATTTTGAATTCATTCAATCAATAATCCAATCCAAGTATGTAATTATCCACAAAATGTTTCATTACCTGGGATACTTCCAAATATTTAGGCTTTACTTATATCATCATCCAAACATTAGAACTTTAATAATCACTAAAGGCATATACAATGTCATAACCCTATTATATTTTTATCCCTTGCATAAAATTTTACTAAAGGCATCATTAATTTAGATCAAATTTGAATCACTATAAAATTAAATCTCATAGATTGGAAACATCACATCATATTCATCATAGTTATCCCATCTATCATGTTTATCCCAACACCTCTTTACTTTATCCT
>JARHVA010006082.1:682500-735000 GCA_037957365.1 Torreya grandis | reverse complement strand
AATGAAAAATCATAAAGTAACCTAGATTTCACATTCTTATTTATCCCCAAAATCTAGTGAAAATAAGGAAGACTTATTCGATGTTGATGTCATGCCTATATGTGATAGCATACCAGGTATATAATTAAAAAAATTATTATATCGCATATGTACTAATATAATTAAAACATTCTCTAACCTCTACATTGATCTATATGCTTCTAGATATAAAAATAAAGCATGTCATTGACTCCAAGATTGGTCGAGGGATACAATGTCCCTACATTTAATAATGAAATGAAATATTTGAGAATGAGAGTCCTACTAACTCAAAGGAACTATATAAAATTTATATAATTTCATATTAAACATCAATATTATTAGGTTATATAATTTATGATACACGGAAGATTGGCTATCTAAGATAAACTATTTAAAATCAAGAGGGACACAATATTATAAGGACATCAAAATTTTTTTGTATATCATAGATAGTAATTGACCTCATACAACCTAACCTTCAACCAATCATAAGAAAAAATATGATTCTCTTGAATGATAAATACCTCCAAAACATTAAACTAGAGCATCAATGTCCATTCAAGATGATCCTTAACATGTAAAATGGCTCTAAATCAAAATCCATTTATTTTACTCAATTTTTACTAAATTAATATATATAAGTAAAAAAATAAGAAAATTCAGATTATATAAAATAGGGAAATAATGATAATAATACAAATGTAAAAGGGTAGATTGACATTTCACTTACAATATTTGTAATTGAAAAAAATAATGCAGAAGAGATACAATTATATCACTTATAATCTCTATTATTGACTAGATTCTATAGAGTCCATTAAACCTTTTTATCTCCTTTATGTAACTAATTTCTACTATTTACTATATTCATAATATTCCCTTAAATTTTCTATCTTTTCATTGTAACTTCTCAAATCAAGAAATATAAGATGAAACCCTATCCAAACATTTTAGATGAAGATCAAACCTATTTAGCATATAAAACTATCCATGATATTTTGGTCATGTCATAGTTGAGTGTGCCATGCTACTTCACCTTACTGTAATTAAACTACTTAGATGTTCACACAAAATGATTTTGTATTGCAAAAAATAAGCAAATATGATAGATCACACAATGATAATTGACAACATAACAAAATAATAGATATTATAGCAAAGCCACATTGAGGGGACAACCTACAAATAAATGAACCAATAATAGAATACTTAACATACTGAATAAAGACTAACCGCTACCTCCTATATATAATCTACTTAGCCAAGGTTATTTCATAAGCTAACCTATCTAAGAACATAGAGAAATGTAACAAGTAAATAAAATAGGTATGTAAGCCACAAGTCGACCACTCATATCCCTAGACACACCAATGGTTAAGGGCATAAAAAACCCCTCCCCTTTAAAAAAACATTGTCCTCATCATTGTGGCAACACTAGATGCTATCGCACAAATGCTTCATCCTCTCAAGTGGCATTTTCACATGGTAGATTCTTCCATTTGATTAGGTACTTTATGTTTGCTCTTAAACATAGCTACTTGGTGCACCTTTGAAGTATCACCTTAGGATCAAGAACAAATCTACCTACCTCATCTAATTATGGTAATTTTGTTTGAATGACTTTCTTAAAGCATGATACATGAAATACTAGATGTATGCAAGTGGATGAAGGAAAATCTAACCTATAGGCCACACTACGAATCTTATGCAATATCTGATAAGGCCTATAATACTTAGGGGTCAGCTTGTTATCCATTTTTTATTTCTTCAATGACATATGTTTACATAGATGCAAGCAAACAAATACCTAGTCACCAATGTAAAAATGCCTATCACTTCTATATTGATCTACTTGTTACTTCATGCAATTTTGGGTCATAGCTAAATTTTCATGTAAACTTGCGAGGACCTCCTATTGATGGTGAATATTCTCTTCACCTACACAAACCTTAGGGTGGACCTTCATGGTTGAAGTGATGGATGGAGGGTGGTATCCATATAGTGACATAAAAGGAGATATTTTTGAACTATGAATAGAATTATTATACCACCATTCAGCAAGTGGAATCCAATAAATCCATTTATCCTATTTATCATAAATAAAACAATAGAGATATCCTTCTAGAAATTTGTTGACTACCTTATTTTGTCCATCCTATTGAGGATGATAGGATAAACTATGAACCAACTAGGTGTCCAAACATGTAAATAACTTAGTCCAAAAATTACTAGTAAAAATGGGATCTCTATCCGTAATAATGATCTTAGGGGTCCCATGTAGTTTCTAAACTGTATTGAGAAAAGCAATAGCTACTATACTAGGAAAAAATGGATAGATAAAGTGTAAAAATGAGTATACTTACTGAGACAATCTATAAAAACTATGATAAAATTTTGACCATTAGATCTTGGTAACGCTATAATGAAACCCATAGATACCTCTTCCCAATGCTGGATAGAGGTGGATAAAGGCTATAAAACACCTAGGTTTTTTATGGTTTCATCTTTTTTTGGTTGATAGATCATACATTCAACCACATATTTTTGGACATCCCCCTTGAGACCTTCCCAAAAAAATCCTACTTGATTCTGTGATAGGTTTTCAAAAATCTTGAATGACCCCTAATTGGAGTTGCATGAAGTTTTTGAAGGATTTTTTTTTAAGAAGAAAATTATTACATAGGTAGAATCTATCTTTATAACATAATGCATTACCCTTCCATGTGAATTTTTTAGATCCACGTAAGCCTTGCTGAATATTTTGAATCAAATCATGGGAAGTACTATCATGTTCCCATTCTAATTGTGCCTCATCTAGGCAATCTTCATACAAAATGGTTATGGCACATAGCAATTCCTTAACTGATTCATCTTTTTTTGATAGTGCATCTATGATGACATTATCCTTGCCTTTTTTGTAGACTATTTTAAAATCATAACCTAATATCTTAGTTACCTATATCTATTGTTCTTTAGATTACTAACTTTGTTCTAAAAAAATATTTGAGACTATCATGATTGGTCTTTACTTGAAAGTGACGACCAATCAAATAAGGTCTCCATTATTTTACTGCATGCAAAATGGCCATCGTTTTCTTCTCATAGATGGGCTTGTGCTGATTTTTACCCTTTAGTTGATGAATTTCAAATGCAAGTGGTTTTACTTCCTGCATGAGTACAACACCGATACCATACCCAAATGCATCACATTCAACTACAAAAGTCTTATAAAATTGAGGAGGCCAATACTAGAGTAGTGTACATAGCCAATTTCAATTGTTCAAATGCCTAGGTAGTGACACTAGTCCATTGAAATGAGTTTTTCATTAACAAATAGGTGAGTGGGGCTATAATAGTACCATAATTTTTGACAAACCTTCGATAGTAACTAGTAAGCCCCAAAAAATTTTAGAGTTGCTTAAGTGTCTTAGGAATTGGCTATTTCACCATTGCTTGGATTTTTTTAGGATCCACTTTCACTCCTTCATAAGACACCAGATGACCCAAATATTTAACGTCACTAGCCCCAAAAATACATTTGGAAGGTTTGGCATACAATTGATTTTGCTCCAAAGTGGAGAGTACCTATTTCACATGTTGCAAATAGTCTTCCCAATTTTTAATTTAAATGAGGATATCAACAAATAATACCAAAATAAATTTCTTGAAAAATGGCTTAAAAATAATATTCATCAAAATATAAAAAGTAGATGGGGCATTTGTTAGACCAAAAGGCATAACCAAAAACTCATAATGGCCCTCATGAGTCCTAAAAGGGTTTTGGGTATGTCTTCATCACGGATCCAAATTTGATGATACCTATAATGTAGATATAACATGGTAAAATTAAGAGCACCATTAAATTCATCTATAAAATCATCAATGATAGGAATAGGAAACTTATCTTTGATAGTGTACTTATTGAGTTCTCGGTAGTCAAGGCACATCCTCTAAGTATCATCTTTCTTTCTCACCATGATAACTGGTGAAGAGTATTCACTTTGCCTATGGATAATGATTCATAAATTCAACATCTCCTGTATCATCTTTTTAATTTCACTTTTTTGACCATAGGTATACATGTATGGCCGAATGTTGGGTGGTATAATGCTAGGAAAAAGTTTGATAGAATACTCATGCATGAAAATAGGTAGATTATTTTTAGCATGTCTCCAAACATAATAAAATGAGTATTAATTATTTGTTGTAGATCAAGAGGTGAGGATGGCTTAGTTGGTTATACTTTCTTAGAAAATAAATGAGCTACAAATCCCTCAGCACCCTTACAAAGAATATTTGTCATTTTATGGGAGATAACAAGTTGTGGAGATTTAGCCTTTAATACCCTTAGCTCAAATGTCCTTTCTTTAGAATGAAAATACATGGATAATTCTTGAAAATTCATCTACATAGTGCCTAAAGTGGTGAGCCACTAGACTCCTAAAATAATATCAGCTCCACCCATGGGAATAGCAAACATATGAGAGTCCAATAAGTAGTCTCCCATGGCCAAATTAATACTATGACATTTTTCTGAACAACTAATGGTACCACCATCTACAATCATAACCTAAAATTTTAGAGTTGGATAAATGAAATAGTTTAAATGAGTAGCCAACTTACTGTGGATGAAGTTGTGTGTGCTCCCAAAATCAATCAAGATAGTGACCTTCTATTTCTTAAGGAAACCCATCACCTTAAGTGTGTGGGGTGTATTAATACCTAAAATTTCATGATAGTAAATAGTAGGTTAAGAGTCTATAAATTCTTCCTCAAGAACTTATGCATCATCATCATCATCTACTTCTTTATCATCTTTATCATCATTTCCATCTTTAATTTAAAACAACTTATTTTCAGCATAAATATGGTCTTTTCTCCATTTACTACATAGCCATAATACAACCCTTTGGCTCACTTCTCCTCAATTTGTCATTGTGTTAATTTGGTGGGCTGTGGAAATAATGGTGCTAGAAAGTTGCGATCATGACTAGTAGTGAAAGTTTTCCTTTTGAACATCTCCTTTTCTTCTATTATGTGTGCCTTAGGGATAAATTTTGATAAAAATGTTAGGTTATTCATTCAAACCTCAAATTGGATGATGTCTTTGAGGCCACCCAAAAATAGATCAGTCAAATTTTCACTAGTGATATCTTCCACTCATAAAGAGACATTCTAAATCTGATGAATATAATCTTTCACAATTCTTTTTTACTATAGCTTGACTAACTGGCTGAAATCATTCTTAGAGAGATTATTCTTATAATGAATAATAAATCCCTAGTGAAAATATACCCTTTAACAAGAGCACCATTCTTTTACTTTTAAGCACATAACCAGTGATACCAAATGAATTGTTCAAGTTTTAGATACAGGGATGCCACTATCACCCTATGAGAACTAGGGGTTTGATGTAGCTCAAATAAATTATCAATTTGGGTAATCCAAGAGAGAGTATCCTTACCATTGAACTTACACATGTCCCCTTTTGGAAACATTAGTTTCATACTAGCATGAGAGTTGTTGAGAGGAGGATTTGGATGCTGAAGTAGAGGGTTGTTAGGCTAAAATTGAGATGTAAGGGTATCCAATTGCATAGTGATATATTGTAATTCATTGTGAACCCCATTAATCTCTCCATGTATCCCTAAAATATTGTCTTAGATTTTAACAAAGTCATCATGCCTCACCAAGTTTTTTTATGTCTACTTAAAGTAGAGAAATAACTGGATCTAGAGTTCCAAGTTCCATGTCATTAGCATGTGTCTTAGGAGTTTATTTCCCCCCTTTTCTTCCTTGAGTATCCTAACCTACCATATACAAACCCTAGGAGGGTTTTGACTACAAAAAAAGTGTATCAAGAAATGGTACCATTGTGATCACCTTGTCAAGATGAATCTAATGACTACCTTTCTACACTAGGGTAAAAAATTTTGGACCAAAAAAATGTATGAATAGAATATACCATTATGATAATCTCACTAAGATGAGTCCAACGATTGTAATTGTGTAAGGGGAAATTTTTTTCCAATATTTATTTTTGTTGAATATTTGTTTTCAAAAAAGAATTTTGAGCAATACTGCACTGATGGAAAAAACTAATCTTCCTGAATTGAAAGTTATATCTTTTTTTCTCTCACCACTCCTAGAAGCCATGCCACACTAGATCCAAAAGATAAATGATACATGACACTTGCCCAGATTGAATCTTTGATACCACTTGTAATTAAATTGCTTAGATGTTCACATAGAATGATTTTATATTGCACAAAATAAGCAAATATGATAGATCACATAAGGATACTTGATAGCAAAACATAATAGTGGATATTATAACAAAGTAACTTTGAGGGGGAAACCTCCACATCAATGCACTAATATAAAAATACTTAACATAATAAATAAAGACTAACCACTGCCTCCTATATATAGTCTACTTAGCCAAGGTTATTCCATAAGATGACCTATCTAAGAACATAGAGAAATGTAACAAGTAAATAGAAGAGGTATGTAAGCCACAAGTTGGCCACACATATCTCTAGACACACCAATGGGTAAGGGAATAACACTTACACCACTTTAATTAAAAATATTAATACATTACATGTGTCCATTCATCCATATTTTTGTGCATTGACCCACTTTTTTGTTCTTCATTATTTTAAGCTCTAATATCAATTTACACACAATATAACTCCTGGGAAATGGGTTAGTAATTTTTTTATTAACTTATAAATAATCCAAAATAAGTGATGGAGGATTTAATAATTTATAAAACTTTTAGGAGTGATAATATTTCACATAGCTATCTCACTTAGGTGTGCTTGTGTACCATTTTGTTCATGTTAGAATACATTGTAATGTTTAGGTTTGGACACTTAGATCCATGAAACTTTGACCTTAGGTTTAATTTATACTTGGCTATATGGTTACTCATTTTATGGGTTTTTATATCTGTATACCTTTGTGGTAATCTCCCAAGGAAACTTGATATAACAAAATCATGCAATTTCCATGTATTGAACTAGTCACTAACTGAGTATGACCTTATAATTGTTATATATATATATATATATATATATATATATATAACTCTTTAATATTTTATAATATGACTAAACTATGAAACATGTATACATAAACATCTTATATAAGTACTCAATATAAAATTGGGTAATGTAGACAACTAAAATTGACCACAACTTGATTTCCATCGAACGTCATAAAGTTTCCTACCAACCGTTGAAAATTAAGCCTTGGAATCACTAAACATCCCAAGTTAACTTGTACATCATTAATCAAAGCTTAGAATTGTGTGAAAACATCCATAATTGGGGTATCTTATCATTTTCAACAATAACATATCACATATTCATCCCTAATCACCTTACATCATCACAATAGTCAATTTTGCCTATGAACCTATTAAATGGGGCACTTGCACCTTAAATCAAATCTTACAAAATGATAAATGGCTAATAATAATTAATTACCAAGATAAACCAAAATAAATTCTTAGTTGAAGTATCAATGTGAAATTAATGAATAATTAAAAAAAGAAATTCTAAACATCAAATATCCTAGCCTTTTATCATGATATTTATGAGTTTTCAAGCTCTTTGAAAATATCCTAAATATCTCATTTTGGAGACACATGCCTATTCATTGAAAACCATTATTACATGACAATTATTAACTCTACTAAGGTTATATATGACTCATCTAGGATAGGTTTAAAACACATTCCATGTTTAAACTCCACCTTAACTCACCTTGGGTTGGGGTTAGTTCCTAAGCCTATAAATACAAGCCCTTGCCTGTTGAATCCTAAGATTGAAAATTGAAGATTTATAATGCAAGTTTTGTTGCATGAGATTCATATCAATAATGATATAATGAAAAATTATTTAGCCAAGATATATCATTACAAAATAATTGATTACACTAAGGAAAGAAGGAGCTACATAACCTCCATTTCCAAAGACTCTTTGAAGCATATCTTCTGCAAACCACTCAAAAATACATTTAGAGCTCTCAAGGAAGGTAAAGGATTTACTGTCTTTTGTATTTTAGTTTTCCTTTCATTTATATTTTGTTCATTAATATCACCCCTTAGATATAGTCATGTAAGTGTTAGTGTTAGTATGTTTATTTGATTTTTTTTACTTGAAATAACATGTTAGTAACCTCCATTCTTGGATTTTGATAATAACCAAATGACATGCTCAATGGGATAATTCACCACAAAAAGTTGATGTTAAATATTTATATACTACACTATTAATGATTTTCATATAAAAATTTAAGCTTACTACCCCAAATAGGTGAATATTGAAGGCCAAGGCATGTTTTTCTGGAAGTTATAAGGTTTCCCTATGTAATCATAGTTTCACTTTATAGACAATAATATCGCAACTCACACAGTTGTAGTTTTTCCTCTATTTTATAACTTTCACCTAAGTATTAATGTTATGCTGACTATTTTCTATTTACAAGGATTTATTTATGATATTACAATATCACAACTTTGATAGTCATGATATTTCAATACCGTGACTTCATGAATCATGATATCGCCTAGTAAGTCATGAATTTACCTCTAATTATTAGTGGTTAGGCTAATGTTTCTAGTTAAACTTCAATATCATAACTCTTAGATTTGTGATTTTTCCATGTTATATTTTATTTTGTGACTTGACTAGCAATTTTTTATTTTATACTCTGTTTCATCATAATTTGCATTATTGGACTGATAGCTGTGGTTTTGCAAAGTTGTGGTTTTCCTCTGTGTTTTATAATTTTGCACTATTTAAACCTAAAAGCTAAATTTGAAGAGTGATTTTTACATTCATAAATTTTTTTCTATGAACAATTAAGCTCTTTTTTTTGTAGGATCTAAAGGCCATAAGGAAACATTTAAAACATTTCTTACTTGAAAAAATTTCATTTTAATTGTTGATTTAATAATTTTTTTTGTTTAAAGTCATTTTTATATTTGTCAAAAAATTTAATAAACACATTCCAAGGGGTCAAAAATTTCATTAATATTTCATCTTGGTGAAATAAAAAAAAAATTCTCACATTAGTTAGATAACTCATATGTTTTTTTAATTTTATGTTTGTTTGATTGTAAGGTGTTTATTTTCACAAAATGATTGATGTGTGTATGCTCTCCCCCCATCCATTTTAGGGAAATAAAATGACCAAAATAACTCTTTATTTGCATTAGTGCCTTGTACAAAGGCATGAAAAAAATGTTATTGAGCATCTCCCCAAAATCCATATGGTTTGGGTGAGCTAAACATAACCTTTAATTTATTTTCAATTGGTCATTTATTGTATGTAACTTGACTTATTAATGAGAGTTTAGAGCCTCCTCACAAGTTATTTAGGGGTGATTTGACTTATTATTTCATCTCCCAACATTGTACCAACCCTATTTGAAAATGGGGTATATAAATCAAGGCATGTGTATTATGATTACCAGGGGGTTAAACAACTAGCCTCTCCAATCATAACAAAAATTTGAGTCAAGTCTGGCTAATTAGGGGATTCCACTAATAAGTACATGGATAAAATCACTATGCAAAAGAATATAACCTTACATAGTAATTTATCTAGTATAAACTCAATTAATGTGAGGCATTTCTAGTGTTAACCACACTTGGGACCATCTATACATTAAAAAATTTAGTTTTAAAACAACCCTACTTCCCATGAAAATATTATCAATGCAAGTGTAGACACCACATGTGCATAATTCCCTATGTGAAAACCCCCTTTGAGTCCTTTTTTAGTAATAATGATTAGCCTCTCTAAACCATGCTTTTACCCCTCACACATTTAATTAATTTAAATGTTTAATTAAGTTAATTAAAAATCTCTTTTGCCACCTTACTTGACCACCTCATCTTAAGACTAATTCTCACTTGATGAGTCACCTCAAGACTTATTCCCCTTAGCTAACTACCCTAGCCTTGTTCTCACCCCCAAAAATGAGTTCCTAACCAACTACATCCTTCTTAACCTCCCATTTATACCGTTTCTTAATGTATACCACACTTGGCATGAAGAACAATAGAAAATAGGCTAAAAATAGTAGCTTTACCTATTCTTATGCCACCAATGTCAGTCAACCCATGATCTACATTGATGGGATTTTCAACATCAGCTATATAAGCCAAACTCCAAATTGATGTTCAAGTTAGTAAAAATTGAGAAAATTCATTCTTATTTTCATAAAGGGTTTTTACATTCAAATTTTGACATCTTGGCTTACTGTTATCTTGCATAAGTCAATCCAGATCTAGAACCAAGCTCTTGAGAACTAGCCACACCTGCTTCTTATCTCTATTCAAGGCATCAATTTTGATTTCCTGATAGGAGCCACCCATCTAACACTTATCATTTAGTCACTAATGTAGCTAAGTACATCACTTATTCTATAAGTTTTTGAGTAGTTACTTTGCAACTCCTTTACGTCTACTGTTTATTACTTTTACACATTCCTGATCAAACCCCATGAAGGAGTTATAAATATTCCCCACTTATTTACCCTTATTTCAACACACTAAACCTCTAACCAGATCCATCAAAACACTACTCTCTCTATCTGACAACTCTTCTCCAACCTTTCCCAAACCTTTAAAAGCCTTCTATAAACAATTAAGAAATTGTTGCCTCTATTGACATTAATATCCTATTTGAGATCAATCACATTTCCTCATCAACCTTGATATCCTAACTGATATCAATTACTTCCTCATCAACCTTAGTAGCTTAATCGATGTCAAAAACTATGGATTTTCTAACCCTTATAGGACCTTCCCAAATGACTTCCAAAATATAAACTGAATATACCATTTGCACTTGATTACTTTCAACTACACTCATGTTGTGAATAATGGTAACATTATCTCTCTCTTATCCTCTCTTTTCCTCTCTCTTACTTAGTTACTTCTCTTTTGTCTCTCAAAAGTGAATTGTCATCTCTAAGGAAGTTTGACAATTTCTAGAACAAATGCATAGCTAGGTAGCCCACTTATATATCTACTAATAAACATTTTGTGTTAGTGATTTCTTACTCATAGGTAGTCCTACCCAACAAAAGATGATTACTCACAATGTCTAGATATGGTGTGAAAACCAATCTAGGTTCATTCTAATCACTTTTCCCTATCCTTCTTCTCTATTTTTATTTACACTTGAAATAGACAAATTTTAGCAAAACATTTTGGCACACCTGGTTAGACACTGGAGTTTTCCTTGGGTTCATTGCTTACTTTAAAAATTCATATAGGTGAATTATAGTGAAAAATTCATTTCTTGTAACTTCTCCTTTTTTCTCTCTTAAAATGAAAAATTTAACATTTTATTTTCTTTTTAAGGACAATAATCTAAAATTTCTTTGTCTTTGCCATTCTTCTTTTTTCTTTGCCTTTAAAAGCAATTTATCATTTTTCTTACAAGTTGAAATAATATATTATTTATTTTCTTTCTTAGATGAACATTAGGATAGTGAATTTCATTCTTTACTCCTATTTTGTCTTTGTTTTCATTCAAATCTAAACATTTTAGATTTGGGTTTAGAACTCAGTATTTATTTGTTGCATATTAGCCCCCTAGTTAATTAAAAGTATTATGAATGAATTATAGTGCACCTATGTTACACAAATAGATCACACTCACCATAAAAAAACATTTAAAATCACTTGAGAGAAGGCCCATCAGGATTTCATCACTTGGTAGATCACCTTACCCTACCTGACTATCCTACTTGGATTCCACCACTAAGGGGAGAACCCACTCCATTCTTTGATAGAGTATAAACTCTAGGTAGAAGGTATATTTTGGCTAAGTGGCCTAGCTTGGCTTTAGGTCTATGAAGTTTGGGGAGCACGCTCCTATAACAAGCCATGTACCTGGTCTAACATAGATTTCCTCTTGAGCACTAGAAACTAACCTGAAACTAGCTCTAGATTGCTTTCTAGTACCTTTAATAACCAAATTCTCTTTTCAATATTTGATTAATTCATAAACCAACATGAGATTAAAATTAATCTCCAGTAGTTAATAATTAGTGGTTGTATGTTCCTTTTCTACTTTTATATTACCTTATATATTTTGGAGTTAGTAAGGATGTTTTTCCATTGATTCAAAAAATCAACACTATTTCTAATACTCAATTCGTATAACTTATTATATTAGGTTTTCTAATTGTTCTTCCTTCTTACATATACCTCTTCCATCCTCTGTTTTACCCAGATTCTACCTTTGGATTACTAAAATGTAATATTTTACATCTCCTAGTGTATCATAGTGATCGACATTGGTTAACTATACTGACATTAGTAGACTTAGCTACCCACATTGGTTAATCCCACCCACGTCACCAAATTTTTACTACCAACATTGGTGAAGTGACTGACATCAATGACTATGTAATTTTGATTTTCTCAAAATAGAAAGCTAAAACAACCACCTTACCTATACCTAAACTTGGTTTTTATTTATTCTATCACTAATATAGAGTATTAAGACTATTCTAACTTCTTGCATGGTATTAATGTTAGCTAAATCCAAAATTTGTGTTCATTATGCAAGCTAGAAACCACTTCCACCTTCCCCTCTTGCTTTTAAGTTGGTCATAGAGAATACTTCATATACAAAGCATAATCCAAGCCCTAACAAAATTCTCATTGCACCTAAAAGAAATCAAGATTTCACTAAATTTCTTGATCATAATGTGGTATCCCTTGAGCATTACCATGCCATGAGCAAAACCCACAATTCCTCAAGTGACAAAATCTATGTTATCTCAACCTCTCTAATGGTGAAAACTTTAGTTTTATTTGTCTCCGTTAACCACCACCTCAACATGTAACCCAACCATAAATAATGTCCAAAGTTTAGCATTGCCAACTGCCCAATCCCACCTAAACCCTGGCATGAATTCCTAACACTCACAACCACAAGAAATTAAATAAAGTCACACCCTATTTCAGAATTTGCTGGTACCTATTCCATCTACTCTCACACTAATAATTACCTAAGTTACAACTCACCCTTCATCTAGTCTAACCATGCCAATAACCCAACCTATAATAACAACATCCAACCAAAGCATAATATCTAACCCAATAGGACAAGCCCCCATTTTTTCTGACCCCCAGCCTATGACTCATTATCCTTATGTTTCACCAATATAATCTCAACAAGATATGTCATATAATCCCTCTACTACTTATCAGGTTCCCTATAACTTAGGGGGTATCTCCTAGACAAATCCCCCTCTAGACCTCATTAAGATGCTAATGGATAAGATGTCTAATCTAGAGACATCCATTTCTAGTTCAAAGAATGTATTATCTTATGATCAGATATGCAACGAACCCATCCATCCTTCTGTGCCTATTTCCCTTTATCCAAGACAATGGGAACTCCCCAAATTTACTCATTTCTAGAGTAAAGAAGACCCATAACAACATTTATGAGAATTTAGACATGCTTGTTATTTAGTAGGGCATGATGATGAGTTATTACTTTTCACTTTCCCAATGTCTCTTTTGAGTGCTACCTTGGATTTGTGTAGCTCTATACCTTAACACTCTCTTTTCTCATTTACCCAACTCACACAAATATTCCTAGACCATTTCTTTATTAACATTTTAAAAAAAAGGTTTCTATTACACACCTTTATTAGATTAGACAAATTTGTAATGAGTCTATCACAAATTTTGTCTCTTGTTCGAGAGGCATGATCAATAAACTCTCCTTCTCATTACCCCAACCTAACCTTATTGATCTCTTCTCAAGGGCATGTTCTAAACACATTTCATCCACACTCTAAGCATAAACTTTATGTACATTTGATGAGGCCTTTACAATGGTGGGAAAACTCAATATTGGGGATATAGACAAAGTTAGAGTCAAGTTGTGTAGTAAGAATTCCAATTCCAAGTCGAGTGACTCCTCTTCTAAAACTTCTCCTTCTAACCAAAAATCTAAAGGCTCTACCAATGCAATGGTCATTAAATCAGCTTCTTTTATAACCACAAACCAATCTAATTCCTTCACTTCCTAAAATCCAACCAAGAAATTCCAAAAATGGTATGAACAAAGATAATACACTCCAATTGGGGAGTCATAGACATCCATTTTGAAAAAACTATTGCAACAAGGTGTCATAACCCTTCCTGAAATCAAACCTCCTATAGAGTTCAAACCCTCCCTTCCTAATCCAACTTGGTATAATGAAGATGAGTTTTTTGGCTACCATTGAGTTAAAGGCCTCAGTTATAATAACTATAAGACATTCAAGAACACTATTTAAGACATGCTTGAAAGGGGTGATCCCATCTTGGATAATCCTAATTCATCCCCTAATAAAAATATGGATGTATTTAAATGGGTTTTTCCTAACCATTCAGCCAATCAAAATATTTTTCAGACCATGATTGACTCATGTGATCATAATATCCATATGGTTAATATGATCTTTCCTATGCCTCTAGTTCAACCTCTCCCACAATAAGAGGCACCCATTTTATCAACTCCTCCCCCAAAGTTAGTGGCATTTGTTTTACTCATTATTCCTCCCTATGTAGAAGGTCATATTTCACCCATTCCACTCCTACATGAGGAAGATCCTCCTTTACCACTTCTTTTGCCACCAAAGGAGCCAATATTTCCATTTATTTTTGCACCAATATTACCTATTTTTTTACCCATAGAAGACCATGCCTTACCCATTCTGCAACCACATGTTGAGGGGAACATCATTCTTGTATTATACCCTCTTTAGGAACCCTCTTCACTTACCTCTCCTCCACTAATAGAGAGTAATATTCCATCCACTCCACTTTTGCACCATGAAGAGTCAGTGTTATCCACACTTACATTAGATGAGAGACCTATTGTGCCTACTCCAATTCCACCACTCTTACCACTTATTTTAACTATTGAGGATCATATATAACCTATTACTCACCCATAGGTTGAGGGAGCAATAATACCTATGCTTTAGCCCCTTGAGGAACCCTCATCACCTACCTCTCCTCCATCTATGAGATATGATGGCTCTTCTCTTATCTCTATCGAAGATGACCATGTTGTGGCTCTTTCTCATCCTTGGCCTAAAGTAGAAGAGACCAACAATTTCCTTTTTCTCAAACACCTTAGCCTTCTAAAGATGAAATTTTAAGGCCTAGATCAACTTCATCTAAACCCTTCTTGTAGTTGGTGAAATGTCTAGAATTTTTTGACTCCATGAAGCTAGATCATGGGGCATTTTGGGACTGACTTAAAAATTCTTAACCAAGAAAATGAATGTCAACATTTATAATCAATCTTCTCACTACCCTTTACTCTGAGGTCTTTGAAAAAACAAGAGATTCTTCACCAAAATAACCAAAAGTTCATCCATCTATGTCAGAACCCTTACCCTCATAGGCATCTACCAAATTAAAGTAGATCAAGCCTTTAGGTGTACACCCTCTCTCTAATCTAATTCATCCATAGGTGAAATTGGATCTAACTCTCCAACCCTAGGTTAGAGTTTTATAGCCTAAACTAAAAAAATGTTAATCTTCCTAGATCTAACCAATCTTTCCCTCTTCAACCCTCAACTTTACTGTCAATTTTTGGACCTAACCCCTCTAATTTAGTTAGAGTATCACCGATCCAAGCAAAATAAAAAGCTATGTTACCTCCACTACTAATTTTTCCACCTAGTAGGCCTTTCACATATAACACCATGATACCAAACACTAAGAAAGTGTTAGCAAAAGATGTAACTCCATCACCACCAAACACAGTGCTACACAAAATCACCCCTATGACTCCTAAACAAAATAAGGTGTCAAATCCTATTACCACAACAAGTGTGAGCTCACCTGTAGGCTGTAAGAGATTTTTCCTACATTAGTTGTTGCAATCTCCTTGAATAACACTTCCTCCCATTAAGCCTTATAGTCTTCTTGGAATGAATCCATCTTATGTTAATGATACACAAGTGTGTCTATATCATCATTTACTTGGACATGATACTAAGAGTTGTAAAACCCTCACAACAATCATTTGGTAACATTTTGATGTTGATTCTCTCTTTGTTGATACTCCCATTAACCTTCTTATTATTCCACCTTTGGTATCCAAAATACTTCCTACTATTCCACCTAAATTCAAACCCAAAGATTGGTCATACCCCTTTTTCCACCTCCTTCACGTATATTTTAGATAAACATAGTTAATGTGGTCACACGTTCATAAAATGAAAAGGATAAAGGTAAGGAAAAATCATCACTCTTTGGGCTCATCCCATTTCCAAAGATACTCCTCCTCTTAATCCTAATATTTCCATTTTGGGTGTCCCTAAACTAACATCTTTGGACATTATTCAAATCTTGATGGTGAAACAACTTCACCAAACTCCTATGAAAATGTCCTTATATAAGCTAGTCCAAAACTCACCCCAACACCATCAAGCTTTGATTAATGATTTATAAGCAATTGAGGTACAACCTCATGATCCCTAGCCTCTTGTAGCTTTGGTCATCTCCCTTAATTCCATCTCTTTTATTTCTTTTAGTGATTCAAAAATTCCACTTCAACACCCTAAAGATCAAGATTTTGCCCTTTTTATGACTACATATATTGATCAAACTCATGTCAAGAGAATCATGATCGATGTGGGAGCTAGTATTAATATTATTTACATCTATGCCTACAAAAAACTAGCTCTTCCTAAGAATTACATGTCTCAAACTGACATGTTATTCTACTCCTTTAATAATACCATAGCTACTACAGTGGGCACTATTGTCTTACATATCTGTGTAGGTCCCCAAAAAATTTTGAAGCTCTTCTATGTTGTAGAAGGAGAGTTATAATATAACATCCTTCTTGGATAACCTTAGATACATGATATGGTATGTGTACTCTAAATTCTACATCGCTAGGTCAATTCTGAACATGATGGGCAACTGCATGTTATACCCACTAACCCACCTCCATTTAAAACATGCAACATGACTTATAGTCCTAAAGATGTTCTTATTCCATTAAAGACATCACCTTCTCTGCATGATAATTTTAAAGCTTCCATAAGCTCCACTACCTTTATTACAGAAATACCAACAACACAAATTCCTAACATGGATCCCATTGAGGAAACTTTAAAATGTTTTGTCACTCAAAGGAAATAATTTGTTGATGCTAGACATGTTTTATACTCTACAAGAGTATGGAAAGATTCAAATGCACCAAAATTATGATTCATGAATTAGGATGGTCATCCCTTATGGGCCCCCTAACCTTTGAAATAATTTCACATATGGGGAATTGATCAGGCTCCCATTGTCAACAATCCATTCTCTTCTCCACAACCATTTACCAGTGACTTCTATTTCCTGAGCAAGCCTAGTTTCACACACACCTATCTCTATAGGTGTTCTTGGAAAGGATTTGGTTTGGGTTGTTATGATCAGGGTGGCCATATGCCTATTGAATATCCTACTAGAAAAACCATTGAAAATTCCAAAAAGAGTCATGGAGTGGGATATAAAGAACCAACTAAACTCACTAAAACTTCCCACGTACCAATTATTAAAGAGCTAGTCTCTCCTTCTCCACCATCACCTATCAAGTCAGAGGTATCTATGCCTCTTATTTTTTTTCAATAAATTCCATCCATTTAGGGCCTCTCACCTATCACCATGGTAAGGAAACAAGGTCCCTTCTTGTTGTTCATCTTGAATTGATGAAGATTCTCTCATTATTAACACTATCCAATGTCATGGGTGAAAATGATTCCTATATCTTGTCATCATTCCCATCCAAAACACAATATATGTTAAATGAATCAACCATTGACATCAATTTGCCATCTCATGATAACCCCACATCCTCAAGATTGGATAATATTTGGATTCCTCTGAGCAAGCTGATTATGCGACATTTCTTAATAACCATAGCAAAGCCTTTTCTTGGTCTTATAATTACATGCTTAGCATTTGCCCCTCTATTGTCACCTATAATATTGTCACCAATCAAGATGTTAAACATATTACATAGAAGCTTTGCAAGAATGATCCGTGTATTGCTCTCCTTGTCAAAGAAGAGCTCCAACACCTCCTTTCTATTAACTTTATCCAACCCATTGACTACTCGTAATGGATTTATAATATTTTTCCTATCATAAAAGGGACTGGTATAATTTGCATTTGTACTAGCTATCATGACTTAAACCTTGCTTGTCTAAAAGATGACTTCAAATTGCCAAGTATTAACTGACCTATTGATCTAACAATTGACCATGAGATGTTATCACTTATGAATGGGTTCTCTAGATATAATCAAATATTGATTACTCCTAAATATCAACACAAAATAACCTTAATTACCCCATGGGGGAATTTCTTTTATCATGTCATGCCTTTTCGTTTGAGGAATGCTAGTGCCACTTGCCAATGTGATATGACTTATATCTTCCATGATCTCCTACATAAAATAATGAAAGATGACGTGGATGACTTGGGAAGTCTAATCTTTGCCAAAATCACTTGATGATTCTTAAAACTATATTTAATCATCTCCTCTAATATAACATTTGATTAAACCCAAAGAAATGTGTTTTTGGTGTTCTTTTTGGTAAGCTTTTAGGCTTAATCATTTCTCTCTGTGGTATTGAGGTCAACCCTGCTAAGGTTACAACAATACTAAAGATGCCTCTACCTACTAATATCAAAAAACTTTACAACCTACAAGGCAAACATTAGTCAATCTATCGCTTCATCTCCCAATTATCAGATCATTTCCAACCCTTTCACCATCTCCTAAAAAAGTATGTCTCCTTCCATTGGAATACAGATTCCTAGAAAGCTTTTGATGCACTCAAATAATATCTCCTTTCCACATTAGTTCTTATTCCACCTAAGTGAAATCATACTTCCTATATATACATCTCTATAATAGACCATTATCTAAGTTCTATGATTACACATTGAGATGATCACCATTGAGAACATGTGGTTTACTACATAAGCCCCACACTTATTGATTATGAGACTCAATATACCCATATCTAAAAAAAATTCTTCACATTGGTATTTTTAGACTCCATGTTCAATTGTTATCTTCTAAATCATAAAACCTACATGGTCACCCATACTAATCCCCTCAAACACATGCATTCCAATCCATATAACAAAGAATGTATAGCTCGGTGGCTCGTGCTCCTTACTGAATTTGACTTAGAATTTATTCAATAAAAGTCTTTCAAAAGGCAAATGATCGCTGACTAGTTAGCTTTTGCCCCTTTACCTAAAAACCAACCTTCAAACCTTAAATTTTGTAATGAATCCATCACAACACTCTAAATTGATGACATCTCCTATCAAATGATGATGTTCTTCAATGGATCTAAATGTCAATATGGTGGGGGTGTAAGATTCATTCTTATTACTCTAGATGGTGAGCTTATGCCTTTGTCATTTAAAATAGATTTTGAATGTACTAACAACATAGCTGAATATAATGCTTTGATCTTAGGGATTAAAATGGGTCTCATCTTGGGTATAAAATCCATAACCATTTTTGGTGATTCTCACCTAGTGGTTAATCTCATTAATGGTTCCTACCTATGTGAAAATGAAATTTTGTAGTGGTATAAACATAATGTAGATACATTATTGGGATCATTTGACTCTTATCTCTTACAAACTATTCCTCAATCTACAAAAAAGTTTGTTGACACAATGGCTTCACTTGTTTCACACATACCCTTTTCATCCTCTTCCTTGAAAATCTATGTCACTGTGCATCGCTTAAAATTACCCTTCTATGCATCAACTAACATCCTCTTCATAAAAAATGTAACATCCAACCCACATTACATATGGTACAAGAAACTCATAGATTATCTTTCCTATTATATTACCCCTTCTGATCTCTCTAGTAATGGGAGATGCGCCTCCATAAAATGTGCCGCTCATTACACTATGCTAGGGGGACTTCTCTACAAGTGAGGTTTTGATGGTCTCCTCCTTATGTGCCTCACTAGTACTAAAACTCCCTTCACTATTAAGGAAGTCCATGATGGAATTTGTGGTGGACATTTCAATGGTCACGTAGTTTCCAAGCGTATCCTTTAACTTAGTTATTATTGTCTAATACTCCATCAAGACTGTAGTGATTACATTCAGTGTTATATAAAATGTCAACAACATGCTAACCTCCTTCATGTTATAAGTCACACATTACAAATTGCCAAAGACTTCTGACCCTTCTCACAATGGGGCTTAGATCTAATCAGAGATATTAACCCTCATTCTTCCCTCTATCATCATTGTTTCATTACTGCCACTGAATACATCACCAAGTGGATTGATGCCATTCCTCTTATCTCCACTAAGGTTGACAAAATTGTTGATTTTATCAACCATCACATCATCTATAATTTTGTTGTCCCTCATAAAATTATAATAAACAATGAGAAGTATTTCAAAAATAAGACTGTCCAAAGTCTCTATGATACATTTAGAATTTGATTAAGCTTCTCATCATCATATTATCCACAAGAAGAAGCTTCTAACAGAACATTAACCAAAATTCTCATTAAGGTAGTCAATGATACCGGCAAGGATTGTCACGCACACATTCCTTTTGCTTTATGGGCTTACCACACTAGGATTCAAACCCCTATGGGTACTACACCTTTTTCCTTGGTGTATGGGATAGAGGTTGAATTTCCTTATAAAGTTCAGAATCCTTCTCTTTACATTTCTCTAAAAGACATACTAATGATGAATTTTGCCAAGAATGTTTGGTTCAACTTGAATTGATTGATGAATGATGTCTCATAGCCCTTAACCACCTCCAAATATATCAAGAGCATATCAAATGTGCTTATAAAAAACCTCAAAGAATAATATTTCAATATTGGAGATCTCATCTTAAAATAAAATCAACATGTGATGGACATGGAGAAAATCAAATGAGGTAAGTTTTCTCCTAATTGGCTTGGACCCTACATTATAACTCACAATTATGGCTTAGGAACTTATCACTTGTCTTCCCTTAAAGGAAGGCCAAAACTTGAGCCTTTAAATGCCTTACACCTTTGACCATTATTTTTTTTAAATAAGCATCAATTCACCATGTGTCTCACTTGAGCTCATCCCTTGAGCACCCCTATTCCATTCATCTCCCTTCCTCTTAACCCTTACTCCTACACACTTAGTTAACGTACGAGGTGCTATGGTTTTTCCCTCAAAGTGGAAAGCTCCTAACCCTCTATAGACTTGTCTATGACTAAGAGAAAAAAAGAAGAATAAAAAATGGGATATTTAGACAAGTTATAATCTCTAAGGTCATGTTTCTCAACGTAGACTACTCCCTTGAAGGACAACTATGTAACTTCTCTTTGCTACTATCAGTAGACTACACCCTTAAAGAACAACTATTTAAACTCAAAATCAAATTCTTAGACCACTTCCTTAAAGGATGGCTAGGAAAAAATTTGTTCTCAAAGTGAAATACAAATCAAAAGCTTCTCATATTCATCAGATTTATATGACCTCAACACATACAAAATCCCATTTTAGGCTTCTAGCATTGATCAACTTACACAACAAAAAAAATTTAAGTCATGGACTTTCCTATAATCACTCTTGAGTCACCCATAACAAGGGCATATCATCCCCAATTTGAAGGTTATGCTACCCAAGCACTTTCACTCATTTATTCTTCTTTTCCTCATACTCTTTCAAGGGACTTTAAAGTCACTTAATACAAGGTGACACATGATGCTTCTCTAAAAAAAAAAATGGTCCAATGATGCAAAGAATGAAAGCAGATCATATTCTTTATCCTATTTATGTTATGATTTCTTTTCAAATACGCAAGCATTCTACCTCTTTATTTTCCCATCCAAATCACATGTCGATCTCTCTACTGAGATGAAAATGTCATACAAGCACTATCAATCCTACTCCATTTATTTTAAGCATACACCATCATAAATATGGAAAAATGCTAAGATAAAATAACATAACAAACATATTCATTTTAAGAATACACCATCACACATATGGAAAAGTGCTAAGATGAAGCTAACAAATCAATTATTCATATACCATCACACATATGGGAAATGCTAGACTAACTCAGACATTGAAATCAAATTAACATAAGATTAAATAATCATCTACATCAACATCATCATAGTCACAATAAACACATCTCAAAATCACAATAAATATACATCTCATATATATATATATATATATATATATATATATATATATGCTCAACATACATGTACATCGATACATCATCACAATATAATCTCTCTTTAAACATATACATCTCTCATCTTTGGTTCATAGGTTGGTGTGCATTTAACATATATCAAAAAATCAAATTCTGGTACTCAAAGTCCTTGAGGCTCTCCATGTGGTCATGAAGAAGTAGTGTCATCACCACTCTCTTCCCATCTGCATTTACATGAGCTAAAAGCTATGGCATGTGACACTAATCTCTCCTACTCTATAAACTAAGAATACCTCTAAATATGTGGCAACTCCCTAATGGCCCTTTCATAATAAGAAATCTCATCAAGGGTAGTAGTATACCTTTCTATATATATAGTCTATGGTGGTCCAATCATACCTACTGAAAGCCCGAACTATACTATTCCCTATGCTGTAGGATGAGTAGCTTGACCTACTACTCTCAAACTATCCCTCTCAAATATTATTGTAATAACCTAGCCCTATAATACGCTAATCTATCCTTGTAATGCCTCTAGCTAGCTCTAGAATATCACCACTTGTCCTTGTAAAACCAATACCTATGCCTAAGCTATATCTTGAGCCTACACTATTGTATATGAAGCTTGTACTACTTCATCCTATCCATGTATCACTACATCCCATGCCTATATATATATATATATATATATATATATATATATATCTCATCAACCCCTAAAAATCTAGTGGTGGCCTCCTAACCACCACTATGGGATGCAAACCTACCCACTAGACCATATATGCCACTATGCACTTGGGATCTACTACACCTGACCCTTCTAGAAACTCCTCAAAATCTAGCCTATTTGTATCCTATGGTAAGGATAGGGGTGTTTAAATATCATCCCTCCTATATTGAGGGAAGGTAGGTGGTACATCCTATAGAAAGTAGAACTACCTCCTGATCTGTGCCATGGGTACCATCTCTAACTCAATAGCTTGTCTCTTTCTAACACATAATGCACACTATAATCCAATAAGCTACTCTACCTATCTTCTAAATGAATGGTATGTCAAGTAGGGTATCCAAATAATATTTTTAGGGATCAAACCTTGTATCATGCACCTATAATAATCAATATTACACATTATATCATCTACTCAAGTTTAAGCCATACCATCTCTCCACCATCTTAAACCAATTTTAAAGTTGGCTAGAATCATGATAAGTAGCCCTAATGGTTGAGTCACCATGATATGATCATATTCCCAATAGTGAATTAAATGCCAGACACATAAATTATATCACCATTTTAGTCTCAACCCCCACAACTCTCTACATAACTATGCCAAAATTAATGGTCCCCATGAAAATATAATCCACTACTCAACCATCTATACCATCACACTTATCAATGCAAAGGAAATATCCACCCATCTACATCTGGTAATGCATACACAATAATTCCCATCATCATGAGGATGATCAGTCGATGCTAATCCTCATTAGCAATGTATAGTTGTTCATAGGTGAATCTCATTGAGTGATAGGTCATCTTGCTAACATGCTCTCCAAATAATGCCACAATGTGAACATCATGCTCCTCTCTTGAACATGAGAAGAGATTTTCACCCTGGAGTGGAAATTATAAAATCCTATATACATCCTCTAGACTCATTATCAACTCTCTAGTCAGTAGATGGAAGGTGTTGGTGGTATTATCCTACCTCTTGATCAATGCTATCATTAGACTCACATCTCATGTGACTCTACAATATCATTGTACTCCCCTTAACCCTATGGATGTCATGTTCTCCCACTCATCTGAGGTGAAATCCCTCCTCATACACATTAGTAACCTTGATATGTAATCCCATAGTCTCAACACGAGCCTCCCCTAGATCCATACACACATAACTCAACTCACATAATTTCTAACATACACCTACAACTAACTTTTTCCCTTCTCTTTGAGAGAAACACATTGGTCAGAGGCCCTCCACTAGGATATGTATATAACACTCAGTCGACATGGGGTCTTCTGAGGTTATCTCGACCATATACCCACCTAAATATCTAATCTGTTGTCCCCTCTCTACCCTAGGCTTCACTACCTCTCGCTCCACCCTAGACCTGACTGCCTATCATAACTCTAGGCCTCATGACTCATCTCCCTAACCTTTGACCCAATGACCTATCTTATAAGACTTAGGTCTCCTAACCTATTTCAACCTATCATTTTTTACCCATTTTGCCTAACATCCTTTTAACCATACCCTAAATCTTTTTCCCTAGGTTTCAAGAGAACTACATTGGTGTAGGGCCCTCAACTGAGCTATGTAGGTAACACTCAATTTACACAAGGTTTTCCGAGGCTAGTTCATCCATTAGGTTAGTTGCATACTTTAACTAGGGATCCAAATTGACCTTATATTCTATTTTGGGTCTTACAGTCACCGATGTTAGTGAATGGTTCAGCTCTAGGGCCGAATGACCCATCTCCCAAAATTAAATTTTACCCTAAAAACCTGCCCCAACTCCCTCTCAAACTAACCTACACCTACTCCCCATATTTCCTACCCCCCTTAACACATGACTTTTCCGAACATTTAAATTTACCCTACAAGAAGCAAATTAACCAACTCACATTAAAAACAAAATCGTATGGGATCTTATCTCATGTTTCCATCTACTTTAGGCTGCCACAACTAGCTCTTGTGGTGGCTTGCTTCCTGTTGGGTCCCCTCTAGCTCAACCATTTCATTCACTTTTATAACTCTATTTTTCTCTAATAAAATTTTATAAATGAGTTTTGGTGGGCTGCCAAACCCCTTTTTGTTAGGTTTAGTCACCCATTGATGTTTGCATACTTGACCTAATCCACTAACATCAACACTTTTTCCCTCTAATGATAGCAACCTTACCCTAAGCAACCAACATCAGAAATATTTACTACTAACATTGGCAACATGACCGACATTGACATTATTCAATTACAATTTCAACCAACACCCACAATCCTTTAGACTCTACCCATAATATGGGGTAATTTGGAGATCACATATATCTCCCCAACCATGACAGCCACCCTCAGAGATTACTTAAATATCCACCCATGATGAATTTGATTAGAGATTATGAATATCTCCTTTCTCATTGAACCTTTTATACCAACCTTATATCACTTGTCAAGACCGCTTATGCTATTCCACTATAGTTGGTTATTATAAACATGCATGTCTATTAGGTGTTTTAGATGCTGACCAATCTCATCATGCCACCTACAACCATTTTATATTTTACATGGTCACTTCCTAATTAGATACCTATCACACATACACCACTATAGCTACAACTTTGATTGTTTTGACCTTATCAGCTATCACTTACAAGCTATGCTTTGGTTATTTCTATCTGAGTCCTCCTGAACCTTCCCTGTTATTGATTTTATCAAATATAGCTCATAGTAGTATATGCAAAAGTAGTGATACCACATTATCCTCCACTCAAAAAATTCACTTCTTATCTTACAAGTACCTGATTCTAGTTTCTCCTCTATCGATTCTCATTTTGAGCAGGGATACCTCATCTAATACCTTGAGCATCTAAATCCTATTTTTGTCTTACAACTTATCAGTGCAAATTAGAAAATAAAAAAGGGCAAATTTGGACAATAAAATTACATCACACACATGCATAACTCCCTATGTTGAAAACCCATTTGAGCCCTTTTTCAATAATAATGATTAGCCTCCCTAACCTATGCTTTTACTCCTCACACATTTAATTAATTTAAATGTTTAATTAAGTTAATTAAAAATCCCTTTTTCCACCTTACCTGGCCACCTAATCCTTAGACTAATTCTCACCTAATGAGTCATCTCAAGACTTAGTCCCATTATCTTAACTACCCAAGAATTGTTCTCACCCAAAAAAATGAGTTCCTAACCAACTACGTCCTTCTTAACCTCCTATTTATACCATTTCTTAATAGATACCACTCTAGGCATGAGGATAAATAGAAAGTAGGATAAAAATAGTAGTTTTACCTATTCTTATGCTATTGACATTGGTCAACCCATGGATAATGTCAATGTGATTGCTAACATTGATTATATAAGCCAAAATCTAAACTAATGTTTAGGTTAGAAAAAATCAAGAAAACTTGTTCTTATTTTCATACAGGGTTTTTACATTAAATTTTTTACATCTTGGCCTACTTTTATCTGGCATAATTCAATCTATATTTAGAACCAAGATCTTGAGAAACAACAACACATGCTTATTGTCTCTATTCAAGGCATCGATTCAAACTACCTGATAGGAGCCACCCATCTGGAACTTATCATTCAGTCATCAATGGAACTAGTACATCACTTATTCTATATGTTTTTAAGTTGTTACTTTACAACTCATTTACATATAATATTTATTACTTTTAAACATATTTGACTAATCCTCATGAAGGATTTATAAATAATCCCCACTTGTTTCCCCTTATTCCAACACACCAAACCTCTGACCAAATCCATCCAAACACTACTCTCTCTTTCTCTCTCACAACTATCTCCTAACCTTCTAGACCTAACCGAAACGGTTCATAGACCCATAAAAGGTTTCTACAAACTCTTAGGAAATTGTTACCCCTACCAACATCGAAAACCTAACTGATATAGATTACTTCATCACTGACCTTGGTAGGTTAGATGACATCAACAACTATGGATTTCCTAACCTTTATAATACATACACAAACAAATTCCAAAATACAAATTGAATATACTACCTACACTCTATTACTTTCTACTACACTCAGATTGTGAATAATGATAACATTATATATCTTTACCCTCTCTTTTCCTCTCTCTTGGCTATTTATTACTCTTTTATATCTCAAAAGTGGATTGTCATCTCTAAGGAAGTTTGACACTTCCTATAACAAGCACGTAGCTTGGCAGCCCACTTATATATCAACTAGTAAATATTTTTTAGTAGTGATTTCTAACTCAAAGATAGTCCTCCCTATCCAAATAAGAGTACTCACAATGTCTAGATATAGTGTGCAAACCAATCTGGGTTCATTTTAATCACTTAACCATATCCTTCTTCTTTATTTTTCTTTACAGCTAACATAAACAAATTTTAGCAAAACAACAGGGTCAGTAGTCTGAAGTTTCATGCCACCATAAAATATCTTGGGAGAAGGGGATGTAAAAATCCTACTACTTCATGTGATTTTTCTAGATTAACACTTAAAGTACTCCCAAGACCATGTATATAGACATAATTCAATAATAATATGAAACTGTGTTAGTTATACAATCTAGGATGTTAAATTTAGATGTTCATGTCATTTTATCCTTTGTTTCATTATTTTTTATCTAAATCTATTTTTTTCCCTCCCACATCAAAAAGAGTTTTGGGTTCAAATCATCCCATTGTTTTAGGAGGCACTTTGTTGTCTATTTGACACCATACCTTTGCCTTGATTTTAAAAAAAAAAAAACCATTGTGTGTGTCACTTGATTGGAAAGGGTAACATTACACTGCCTAATCCATTTCAAGTTTTTTACCTTGAAGTGTTGTAAAAAAAACATGGATCACATATTTAGAGCATGATAATGCCTTTATGCTACTCAAATCATTTCATACACTTGTTTTTCCTAGAAACCAAGTTTTGAACCAATCCACGTGTGTCTTTTGGATCTCTATCTATTGCAATTATTTCGTTCAATTTTGTATAGATTATTGTTTGATCAAAGAAAGCCTAATTTTTCCTAAGTTGAGTTTTTAATTAACCTTAACAAGTTTAAATAAAAACATTTTTTGATTTTTATGTATGCCTTATGTAATTTATGTCTAGACATAGATTTTTATCTTTTGGGTTGTTTAACTTAGGTTAAATCTTTACCCACTTTGAAAACTATTGTTTGTTCCTTAATTTGGGAGAAAATAGTCTATCTCCAAGTGCCCTTTATTTCATGCCTTATACAAATTTGGTAAACTTTCATGTCTAAAATTGAGTGCCTAGTCTATGCCAATGTGTTTTAGATTTGTTAGATTAAATCATACCTATTTGTTTAAGCCTAAATTTTTGACATCACATTTAGCCAAAAGACATATCGACCTTTATTTTCCTAGATTAAGACTTATTTGGAACCCTTTGGACCTAGATTTTGGAAATCAAATTTTATTTCACCCACTTGACCTTTTTGTGTGATACATTTAATGTTGGACATTTGACATTAGTTTATTTTGTACCAAGTTTTTACATGCACCTTTTTTAGAGAGACATCTCCATCCTTTGACTAAGTTAGATCAAGTTTGAACAATTTATATTTTTAGACATTATTTCTTATAGTTTGTATAACTATAATCCCTTCCTTTTGTCATGAAACATTCACCATTGATTCATATATGTCTCACTATACTCATTATGACATCATCTACAATCCGTGATATAATAATATGGTCATATAAGAAGACTTTATTCAAGACCCCTATAAAGATGATGTTGTTTATGAGATGGATCCTTATCAACCTTAAAACACTCAAATAAGGGAATAAGTTCAAGATCCTTTAGCCCACTATTTGGTTAACATGCCTCCATACTGAAAGTAAGACTGAGAACAAATGACACAATACCTAGCTAGCATAACTTCAAATGTAAAACAAGTCCAATAATAACCATACTATGTTACCATGCCATTGGAATCTGACCCTAATTTTTTTAATCATCACTTGATTGCAAACAAGGACAAAGTCTTAATCAGAGTTGTAAAGGTAGGGACCAAGTTTCTAGTAGACTTCCCCTATGAAAATTTCCCATGTTTAGTAAGAGTGATTTATAACATGCCTTATAATTAAAACATTGAATAAACATCTTTGAGAAATCCTCAATATCTATTTCTATTTCCATATTAGGACCCTCATATACTTGTCACAAGAAAGAGCCTCATAGATGACTAATTTATATAGATGAAGACAACATAAAAAAACTATTTCAACTTAGCATGCAAATTCAACAACATTACTATGTTAAATTCTCCTCTTATTGAGTTAGCTCCATCAATAGGAGTCTTAATAAAATTTATAGGCCAACAAAATTAGGGTATTGACCCATTCACTGAAATCAATTTAGTGGGAAACATGTTTAATGCCCCATATATTAAAGAAGTGTCTTCTACTTCTATGTAGAATAGTGAGCCAAACATAGTCGACCATACACAAGTGTCATCCAATCCAAACCAAAGAGGTTTTGACACATAAAAAACTAGTGCATAACAAAATGTTTCTTTAATTAACACCATGAGCTGTTTCTAAATGAATGGGGTAGGAAATTGTACCTCCCAACCATAAACAACTACCTCTATTCCTCAATCAACTACCTCTTCTAGCATGAAACCACAAGGATTAAGTATTCAATCAATATCCATAGCCATAACTCAAAAAAACATGATGAATATTACTCTATCACAATAGGTGATGACTATTATTCAAAAACAATAGGCACAATGAAATGTACCAACATAATAAAGGCAAAACATTTTTCCACCTCGATAGGGTGAAACCAATGTTATACTTCACCAAGTAATAATGAACATACCTTTTTAGTCACAGACCAACATACCAATACAATAACAAATAATGCTTAATCAATAGTGAATGATTACTAGTTAGTGAAAAAATCCCAACCTTCAACATGCATCTACTTCCCAACAAGGATTTGCACAACCATGAAGTGCTAATGTTTCACAAGTACTAATTAGAAAATAATTGCCTTTTGTTCTTAACATGCCATAATCTCAATGATGGGGCCTTGGTTCACGAGTTTCACTTAATTAGCCAGGTTTGACTAGTCAATAACAAGTCTCCATTCAATTGCAATAGGCATAATAATTGACCCAGATCCATATCCTTCTATCTCAGCCATAATTTCCCCAAAATTAGACCCATATACCATATCTAATCTAGAATATCACACAAAATCCAATGTAATTCCAATAATCACATCCTAATCTTTGAATGCATATTCCCAGTAAATTTCATAGCCAAACTAACATTCCATAGCAAACTATGCCTCCAATATACCATAGTCAAAGTAATCCACTTTTGATTGCCTAACCTCCACCTCAGACCAATGTTCCCTCTGGTTTCCTATCCTAGGAACTATAATAAATGAAAGATTAAATTGCCTCCATCTAAGATGGGAAGCAAACCAATAATTTTAAGTTGGATGACATGTGTTCCTACTGATTCAAAATGGAGTATTTGTATATACCATTTACTTTAGGGTACAAACCATTGAAGTCTAATAGGTATAAGGGGAAAGGAGACACCAAAGCACACTTAAACAAATTATTTATTGCTTATCAACCAGTGGCCTATAATGACACATAAATCCTATGGTTACTCTTAATAAGTCTAGTAAGATAAGCTTTGGAGTGGTTTCTAAAATTTCCCAAGAATTCATTTTTTTATTTTGATAATCTTTCAGATAATTTTATGCAACACTACACCTACAATCCCGAGCATGAGATTTTGTTTATATATTTGACACAAGACAAACAAGAGGTTGGTGAAATATTTTCAAATTATTTCTAATGATAAATAGAACTTACTAGTTGATTCACCCATAGTTTATCAGATAATCAATTAACCATTATGTTTACCAAGAATTTACACAATGAGATATCTTACCATCTGGAGCTATAATGTGCACACACTTTTAAGGAAATCATAGATAAAGGTTTTTTGGTCAAAATATACCTTATTAACAAATTGATCCTTAATATAACCTTATTAAATCATAACCAGAATCAAAACCAAAACAATGAACAAAACCAAAACCAAGTCTAAGACAAGTGTTGTAACTAGCTTAGGCCAATAATTACAAAAATCCCAAACCACTTAATTATAATAATAATGTTGATGGGAATGGAGTAACAAAGTTATGAATTGTCCAAATTGTGTAAACACTATTTTCTCAACCTATGCCACATATACAAATTACTCCTAACCAACAATCTCTTTAGAAAATGTAGTAAGTGCATCAACCTAGACCAGTGCAACAAATACAACAACCCTTGCCTTTGTAAACCCCTCCTTCAAGGAGAACTATGCCTACTCATCACGTATTTAGAGATCTTAGAGAACCCATTGAATATGTTTTTTGTAAGTTCAATATCATTAATATGCTTATTTATCCTATTCTAAACACTATTTGGATGACATTCCTTTTCCAAATTGGTAATGATAAAATGAATTTTATGAGTGTCATTGAGTTAATAGACATAGTCTATGTCATTGTGTGAAAATAAAACATTTGATTGAGAATATGTTGGAAAATAAGGAGATAACATTAGATAATAAAACTTTCACATTCAATCATATTTTTGGAATCTATGAAAACCCATGTCCATAACATAAAAATAAATAATAACAATAACAATAGCTATAAGAATAACAACAATATCAAAAATTGAGATAAAACCAATAAAATCAACACCAAAACCAATAATGAAAATTGAATGGATAAAACCAAGGCTATAATGAGTTCAATAGCTAATAGACCTACGATGTAGTTTCACATGACTACAACAAAATTTTAGGCCTTATTATGAGAGGTCACATTTCCACCTTCTTCATCAATCTAAGATGAAATACCAATCAATCAAGATGATTTATAATCAATTCTAATCAAATAACCCATGCCAATGATCCTTACTTAACCTAGGACCACATATAGGTGTACTAATAAGCAAGGATTACTTCTTTCAGACCTTATATCAATAATTCATCCTTGCCCCATGAACATGCACAAGTACACCAACAATTGAGACTTATCCTATCTGGTCCCCCACCACCATCATTTACTAGTAACAATCGTCTTATATCTAATATTGATTGTGTAATCACAACTCAACGGTTGAAGATTACCATCCTTAGCCCACAACCATCTTCCACCTTAGCCATCCAACCCACTATTCTTTCTAAGAACAATCCATTTACTCTTGTGAAAAAAAAAATGTTTGATATTATGGAAGAAATGTAAAAGACACTTGCATAATATCCATTTTAGATTTATTATATATGTCCACCATCCACAAAAACATCTTTGTAGAGTTACATGACCTATCTCAAGTTTATAATGACATATCCTTAGACAAAATTTCAAATTTGGGTTAGATATGTAGCCTCAGGGCAATAATTAACCTTCAACCAAAGTTATATGTTATCTCTTGGACCTCTACATAATAATCCATTGTAAATCCAAGTTATCATAAGATAGCACAAATTGAAACATGTCCTCGTAGATAATGTATTGGTTATAAATATTATATCTCTAAAACTAATCAATATTTTCAAGTACACCACAACTGATCTCTAACTAGAAATGATCACCATCAATTCCTATGACTTTAAAAAATAAGAATCAAAAGGCACTATAAACTTTCCAATTATCATTGGGCCTTTGACCCATTATACGTTGTGCCATGTGTTAGACCTTGATTTGTCCTATAATATTATTTTGGATAAACCTTGGATACATTAAATTCAAGCAAACCCTTTAACATTGCACCAATGTATCAATTTATCCCATTAAGGTATGAAAGTTAATATCTATAGAGATTTGTAGTGATATGAACATTATAAGCATTTAGAGGCCGAGTACTAAAGATATAGCTATAATTTCATATTGAATATAATTCTTAAGAATCATAGGTAGAATAAATACTTGTTGATTCATTAGAGGCTAATTGTTTTGATCAAGATACCCTTGACTCATCAACCTACATGCCACCCCGTGAGATATCTAATCATTATACCATCTCAACTATTGCCCCAAGAGAATATTTGACCTATGTTACATTCCAAATTATCAATATTACATAGAACCCCAAGGCATATGGAATATCTAAAGACAAACCACCTTCTATAGAATGGAAAAGAAAGGGCAAAGGCAAATTGCATAGTTTAGCACCTTCATTTTCATACCAGCCACTGGCCAAGAATAGGATCCACTAGTAAATGATGAATCTTGGTTGTGTAATGATAAATTGGTTGACTATTACCCACATTCCAAATATCCCATTTTAAATAAAATCATGGAGAATCATGCATATGAAGGAGGTGGTCTTGGGTTAACTTAATAGGGTTTGCTTGAGCTAATTTTTTCCACTCAATATAAAGGAACATATTGTCTATATTTAAACCACCTTTGGGTGACCCCATGTACCTTATTCATGTTTAAATGCTAATGAATAGTGATTATGATGTTGATAGTGAAGTAGAGTCTGATCATAGCCCTTATGAAGACCTATCCAATACTAACTTTTTCGACACCAATGTCATTTATACATTTAGAGTTATTATTCACCATAATCCACTCCTTTATATTATCCTCAACTTATAGACTTGGACCAACAAGAATAAATGGTGTCAATTAATGAATTTTATAATGATGAGGCCTTCTAAGATTTTCTATGATAGAGGGACAATGTTCCAGTGGGAGATGACAAATAATGGTTCTTAATCAAGTTGGATCCTAAAGCCTATTTTCAAGAATGGGTGAACATACATAGCCACAAAAAAATTTAATGAAAAATTGAGGTTCCAAAATGGAAACTTCTTTGAGGTGATTTTGGACTAGGTAAAAATTAAAGAGAAATGTCAGTCTAGTTTTTAAAACCTATTTTAGGTGCCATTATACGGGGGTGCTCAACCTTGTTCAAGCATATCTTAGGAGACCACCAACAATGAACTTGCTTATGGGTCCTAGTTCAGTTTTGAATAATAAAAGGCTTTCGATCAAATCATCTAAGAGTACCCAACATTGTTTGTTACATGGCCATCCATACCACTGGGAGATTCTAATTTTTGATACCTTAGAAAACATAAGAAGCTAGACCTAGTAGAGGACTCTAATGTTTTAGGCCAGTTTAAATCTTTGCCAATCATTTTAGAAGTTAGTTCAACACTTGTTATGCATGACAATATAAAAGTTAACATTAGGACTCTAAACAACTAGAAATGGGTCAAACTAGGCACGTCCCTCACTAAGGAGGAACATGATATATTTATATCCATTTTAAGGGACTTTGTTGATATATTTTTATTGGTCTATTCTGACATGAAAGTTTTGGACTCCACCTTGGTTGTGCACCACCTTTTGTTACATCCTAATGCCAAACCTATAAAAAATAAATATTGCAATATCTAACCTTTCATTATTGTATTAGTGAAGATAGAGTTGGAAATAATATTGAATGATGCATTTGACCAATCCACTACTCAAAATGGATATCAAATGTTGTGCCCATCATTAAGAAGCCAGAAGGAATTAGAATATGTACTAATTTTAGATACATAAATAAGACATATCTAAAGGATAACTTTTCTCTTCTAAACATTGACATGATACTCAACTCCACAATAGTTTATGAAATGCTTTCACTGATAGATGGATTTTTAGATTATAACTAGATCTAAATTATGCTAGAAGACCAACATAAAATAACATTCACCAATAGTTTGGGAACCATATATTATCAAGTTATGCCATTTTGTCTTAAAATTGATAGGATCATGTACCAAAGATCCATGACCATCATATTTCATGATATGATGCATGACATTGTCAAAGACTACATTGATGACAGCTTAGGTACATCAAAGACTAGGGTCAATCATCCAAAAATAGTATGAAGGATATTTGAAAGAGTAAGGGAATACAAATTCAAGCCCAATCATAAAAAGTGTGTTTTTAGAGTTAGTTCAAGAAAATTTCTTGGATTCATTATGTCTCACTGATGCATTAAAGCTGATCCACCCAAAGTAAAATCGATCACTGAAATGCCACCATTGACCAATTTGAAGTAACTCCATAGTTTGTAGGGAAAGATCCAATCTATCAGATCCTTAGTATCTCTATTATCTAATAATTTCCATGCTTTTACTATTTTGTTGGAGAAGGGTATCACATTTCATCTAGTTGACAAATGCCAGAAAGCTTTCCAATATCTAAAAGACCATCTAGAAAATGTCCTCATTTTATTGCCTCCTATGACATAAAATCTATTCTTAATATATCTATCCACTATAAATAAAGCCTTAAGGGTACTTTTAGATGAACATGATGATAATGGAAACTAGGATGCCATGGATGAGCTCAATTATATGCCTATAAAAAAATCCTATTTAGTTATGGTCTTTACAACTCAAAAATTACATGATAAATAACAAGACCATGGTTATTTCAAAAGTAGATTTTCTCAAGTATTTTATCCAAAAAAACTTTATAAGGCCACATGGCCATATTTATCATGTTAATCAATGAGTTTGAGATAAAATATATCAAACAAAAAGCCATCAAAGGACATGTTCTTGTAGATTAGCTTGCTAAAGCACCCCTTGAAAATATAAAACCTCTAACATTTGAATTCGTAGATGAATCCATTATGACCATAACTGAATCACCTCTTGAGGAGCATCACTAGAAGCTATATTTTTATGGATCATTTACAACACATGAATCAAGGGCAAACCTTTTGTTTATTACACCAGATGGGGATCTTATCCCTAAGTCATTCTAGATCAACATTTCATGTACCAATAATGTGTCTGAATATGAAGCACTTATTGAAGGACTTCATAAAGGATTAAAATGGAACGTACCATATTTAAAGGTTTATGGTGATTTTTAATTAATCATCAATTATGTTATAGATCATTTTCAGACTAAAGATGACAAGTTGGTACTATACAAGGCCATGGCCGACAATATAAAATAGAAGATTGCCAATGTACAATTTAAACATATACCAAGGTCTATTTTTATAACATCACATGCCATGGCCACTATTGGATCTTTGATTTGACATACAAACATTGATAAATAATACTAGTTCCTCATTGAAAATCTATTAGCGCTAGCTTAAGAACCTTCAACCATTAAAATTATTTGTGATATTTTTGCTAAAAACTCTATATGGTATTATAACCTTTATGCATATCTACATGACCACATAATGCCAACAAATGGATCTCACAAATAATCTAAGGTCTTTTTCCACCATGCTGGAAGTTATATCTTACTCATGCCAACCTTTTACCGTCATAGTTTTGATAAAACTCTTCTTCATTTTTTAACTTCAGTAGAATATACATTAGTATAAAAGTAATCTCATGAAGGAGTATGTGGATCCCACATAAATGTGGCTATCATATCCAAAAATATCTTATATACTAGGTACTATTAGCCAATGATAGATGGAGATGCAATTACATATGTGAAAAAGTGTGACAAATATCAACAACATACTAATTTGATTTATGACCCAGCCAATAATTTGAAACCAATGCTTAAAATATGGTCATTTTCTACATGGGGACTCAATCTCATTTAGAATATAAACCCCACCTCATATTATTGACACAAACATATCCTTACTGCCACTAAATATTTCACTAAGTGAGTTGAAGCTATACCTCTGACTTATGTGATTGTAAAAAAAAAATTCAAATTCATCTTTAACCATCTCATTTAACATTATGGTATCCCCTCTAACATTACATCTAATAATGGTAGATCATTAAATAACAAGGATGTAAAATAGCTATGTGCTGAGTACAAGATTACTCAACATTTTTCCATGGCATATTACCCTTAAGGTAATAGCTAAGTCAAAGCATCTAACAAAACCATTATCAACACCCTTAAAAATATTGTTAATGATGATGGCCATGATTGACACCTTCAAATATTCCATGCTCTCTGGGCATACTACACCAACTATTGTAATTCAACAAGATTCACTCTGTATTCACTTCTTTATGGCACTAAAACCTTGTTCCCATTAAGGTTGACTTACCTTCTTTGCACATATCTTTAAAGTATGTCCTAGATGATGAAGACTATTGAGTATCTTGCTGTAAGACCTAGAGTTACTTGATGAGAAATTCATAGCCATAGTTAATATCCTATAAACATATAAAAACTAACATCATGGCCATTACAAATGGTGTGTCAAACACAAAGGATTTGTGGTTGGTGATCTTGTTTTCAAAGAAAACCAACATAATACCATGGCTGAGAAGAAACATAGTGGGAATTTCAAACCTAACTGGATAGGTCCTTTCATCATTGTTACAAACAATGGCTCTGGAGCATACATGCTTGTTACACTAGATTAGGATGAACTTGAGGATCTAGTAAATATTATACAACTTAATCATTATTTCACTTGAGAGACCTGGTGTATTATTTATGAGGCCCATTTTAGTTATACCATAATATCAACATTCTCATTTGTACTACACCATTATATTACCATACCATTCACATGTACCTTTATTTTTTACTGTGTTATTTTCCCCTACATACCCAACTCTTTGACCTTGATTCCATTCCATTGGTTCCATGGCTACTTTCAACACAAAGATTTAGATCAAGTTTTATCAACTATTTCAGTATTCTAGAGAGAGGTCATATTTTAGATCAGTATGATAGTGGTTTGTTAGTTCCATCCTTCTCTTCTTGTTAATTTATATACTACCTAGACCTAATTATAACTAACTTTGGGATAACCAATGTTTCACTATCATGTTACTAATTATAACCTCCTATGAGAAAATTAGTATCAATGACCAATGCCATTGTTTCCTAATTATAACTTCCTATGGGAAAAGAATTATTTATCATGCCTCAAAGTACCACCTTACCATGATTATGTCATAGTGTACCATTTTCCAAATTTTCTTATTTTTTTAAATTAGCTACATTATTCCAATTTTTTTGCTATAAGGCAAAACTATAGTGACTTGAGCTCCCATCTTAGGACTATGTAGGCAGTGCTTGATTTATGTTGATGTCAGTTTAGTTACCCTTAATCCATGATCTCACCATTTTTTGAGGAATTTATGTTTGAATGCTCTCACCATTTTCAAAAAATATTTATTTTGTATGCTCTCTCCATTTTTCTATTAACCTAACCCATTATCTCGATGTTTTGTGAGTAACTTAAACCACACTCTCATCTTTTTGTGAGAATATTAAGTTTGATTCTCTCACTATTTTTTAAGCTTGGACCTTTTAGTATCTCATTATTCTCAATCGAATTGAGATTCTCCAAAAATTCTAAAAACATTTGTAAAACGATTTTATAAAATCAAAAATCAATCATAAACATTGATCAATTCTTTGTTTTAAGGATTTTGGGATCCCTATCTCAGTAGAAACAACTTCTCATTCAGTTTATCCATCCTTGCTAGCCTTGCATCCCACACTCTCATCATTTTGCAAGCCCATTCTTATACTCCTATATAACACCATCATGTTTTCTTCTCATCATTTTCTTTTATCCCATTTCCTAGGGGAACTACATCTAACCTAAAGTTTTGTTGGATATTATGTCCATGGAACTATGTAGGTATCATCCACTTTCCTAGTGCATTTGGAGACATCTCGACCACCTCCTTCCTTATATTTTATTCCCTCATTTTATTTATTTATTTATTTGATTATCTCTTATCATCTAAAGGTGATGTATATCATCTTATTTATGTCATTTTTTATGTACTAACATTATACTTAACCATTCTTTATTTTTGTTTCCTTTTATTTCTCTTTATTTTTGATCTTTTGTTTGTTTGTTTGCCTATTTTTTTGATTTCTTATTGTGGCTTGATTTAGTCTATGTGTATTCATTAGGTGATTCCCTAAACATTATTCTTAAATCTATTCATATTCATACATCCATATTGTCATCATGGTTTTTATCATTGGTGCATTATTTTCAATTGAGTATTAGATCATGTGTTAGTCCATATGAATATTTCAACCAAATTATCATGGTTTTATACCATGATTCCTACCATCATGTTGTATAGGAAAAATCAGATTCAAAATTCTATACAATAATGAGGTGATGATATGTATCCTTGGCACTAGAAACATTCCTGATCTAATCCACATCATATTCTACACAAAGTAATCAAACAATGAAAATATTTTCTTCCTTGCTAGTTTGAATGAGAATCTCCCTACTTAGAGGTTGTCTAAATTCATCTTTCTCCACTGTACAATTTTTCCATCATATTTTCCACTATTGGGGTACAATGCTTATAACCACCTATCAACTAATCATTGTATACTATCCAGCCTAGATTGTCAATGATTCTAACTACTTTTGGACAAATCATTATCCCTATCCACCAAACTAGGGAATGCTTTTATCCTACAAGTGATTATAACCTTCTATGGGAAAATCATTATTTTCCCTTCTAACTATTATAACTACATTTGGGAATATCAGTGTTTTCTTACCCTAAGCCTTTTTTAATAATTATAACTACCTTTAGGAAAATCATTGCCTTTTTGGTCCTACCTATGCCAATGATTATAACCACCCATGGGAAAATCACCCTGTTTGTTTGCCTAGTTGGGGTAGCTCCATATGCCATAAATTATAACCACCAATGTGAATATTAATATTTTCCACCCCATCATTTCATATTTTTAGTCCAATCATTTCCTCCTTTTGAGGTACTGATTGTTAGCCCCTTTGCCAACCACTGCCATGAGGGGTAACTTATAGTTCCTCCATTGTTGTTGAAGACATAGGCATACATGACCTTTTCATTCTTTGATAATATGTCACTATGCCTATAGCTTAGAACATATTACCATATATGGGGAAACATTAGACACTTAAAACTGATCGAAACTAGATTTTAACTAGACTTTAGAATTTTTTCTACCAACCATTACAAATTAAGTCTTGTAATAATTGAAAATCCAAAATTTACTTGTGCATCATTCATCAAAGCTCAAAATCATGTTAAGACATACGTAATTGTGGTATCCTATCATGTGTAATATTAACCTCTCATAAATTCATCCATAATCATGTTGTGGCATCACAACAATCAATTTGGCCTATAGCCCTATTAAGTGGGACACTTGTACACTTAAATCAAATATTGGAAAGTGCTAAATGGATAATAATATTTAGCTAATGAGCTAAACCAAAATAAAATCATAATTGAACTATCTATATGAAATTAATGAATAACTAAGAAATTAAATTCAAAAATTCAAATATCCTAGCCATTCATCATGACATTTGTGAGTTGTCAAGATCTTTAGAGATATCTTAAAATATCTAATTTTGGAGACCCATGAATACTAATTGAAAATCATTATTATTTTACAACTATTAACTCTACTAGGGTTATATTTGACTCATATAGTTTAAGTTCAATCCCATTCCATGTTTAAACTCTACCTTGACTCACCTTGGGTTGGGCTTAATTCCTAAGCCTATAAACACAAGTTGTTGCCTATTGAATATTAAGCTTGAAAATTTTAGAGCTATAATGTAGGTTTTGTTGTATGAAATTTATATCAATAATATTATAATTCCAAAATATGGATCTAAGATATATCAATCCAACACAAGCCATGGTGCCAAAGAGAGAATGAGCTACATAACCTCCATTTCAAAAGAATCTTTGAAGCAGAAACCAATCAAGCCACTCAACAATGCATTTAAAGCTCTCAAGGTAAATGATTGTGTGTCTTTTACATTTTAGATGTGCTTTCATTTGTATTTTTTTCATTAATCTCACCTCTAAGATTTAAGCATGTAAGTGTTAGTGTTTGTATGTTTGTTTGAGTTTTGTTTACTTCAACTAACATATTACTAACCTTCCTTCTTGTATTTCTATGATCACTAGGTAAGTGCATAGAATTGGGGGGATGAAAGGGGGTCTTAAGTGGACTTTTATTTGTTTAAAAGTATGAAAGCTCAACTTATATATATTTATTTGAGATGCTTAAACTTAAACTTTGAAGATATTATAATAACACGGATTGTAATATTTTAAGTCTAGTTTATAAAATCTAATTTTAAAAAAATGTCAAGTACATACTATAACACGTATATAGTATAACATGTACCAAAATAGTGCATACATAGTATAACACATAAGTGCTACTAATGTTTTTTAATCTATAATGATTTGAAAGAGGTTAAGTTGATGAATCTAAAGGTAGCTTGTGTATAATACTAAAATAATTTCCAAGTATAAGGTTATATTTAAATTGTTAAATGTATACTATAAATGCCAACTTATACTTTAAAGTTATTATAGTGAATATAAAATGTTAGGGCCAATCTACATTTTAAATAATTGGTCTCACACAAAAAAAAATTTATAAGATAGTTTTTAAAATCTAGTATGTTTAAATTTAGAAATATTAAGGATTTTATTATTCAACATAAGCCTTTCAAGGGGATTTTTTTCCAATTTATATCTATTTTGGGAGAAAAAATATTTTTCATTAGTGTTTTGGGTCTTATGTATTTCTTAATGAAATTTATAGGAGTTTTAGATATGTTAAAAATAAACTTTCTAAACTAGTCCACAACCAAAAAACCATTAATGTTTATTTTAATTATGATTAAGTCCATTATAAGTCAAAATAGACATAAACCCATATTCATTAGCAACTAGGGTAAATAAAGACAATTTAGGGCACATTTATGCATGGTTAGCTAAATTCAGTAAGAATTTGTGCCAAATTAGTGTGACCAGGGCAATGGAGGTCACATTGTTGATCCATGCACATCAAATCATTAATTTTCACTTGTGATTAGGTCCTTTATAGAAAGAAACAACAAAAAAACACTATATTGACTTACAATTAGCATAAAAGTGGATAAAAGCAAAATGATTTAGGCACATTTGTGCATGATCACTACATTTATCATAAAATTAAGGCTAAATTTATATGATTTTGAAAACATATTTTTTTTATGAACCTTGAAAAGATTAGTTCCCTTATAGGCCAAAACTATTATTAAAAAAAAAACAAAAAAAAACAAAAAAAAAAAAACAAAACAAAAGAAAACAAAAAAAACAAAAAACACCATATCCATTTATAACTAGAGAAAATGTGGATAAATTAGGGCACATTTATACACAATTACCTAGATTCACTTTGAATTTACTCAAATATTTTTTGATTGGGGAACATTGATTGCATTGGTGATCCATGAACACAAACCCATGACATTATGCTATTTATACTTGTGATTAAATGGATTATAAGCCCAAAGCAACATAACAACACCATATATACTTGTGAAGAGGTAAAATTTAGATACTTTGAGGCACATTCATCCATGATCAACCAAATTCACATATAATTTTTTACAAATTGGTATGATTTGGAAAATATAGTTCCCATTATTGACAAACACACATCCAACCACTATTTTATGTCAATTTTGCATTCCCTTATAAACAAAAAGTAACTTAAACTACCATGTCAACTTGTGACTAGGAAAAACATGAATTTGTTTTGGAACCTTTGTGTCTTATCACCCAAATTCAGTTCAAAGCCAAGATATAATGGGGTGATTGGGGTAACATAGGTTATAATGTCAATTTTACACACCCAACCACCCATTTATGTCAATTTTAATTGAGATTTTGTCACTTCTAAGCTAAAAGTGACACAAAAAACATTATCAACCTTAGAATAGGGATAATAGAGATAATTTAGAACATAGTTTTGAATGATCACCCTAATTTTGTTTGAATTCATCCTAACGTGGAGTAAATTCATTAACATAGGTCACATTATTAACTTATTCACACTCAATCACTGCTTTATTTGGGTTTTAATTATGATTATGAAGATTACAGGCCAAAGATAACATAATAACATCACAGTCAATTATACCCATGATTAATATAGACAATTTAGTGTACTTGCATGCTTAATCACTTCTATTCACTATGAATTCAAGATAAAATGGTGTGATTGCATAAATTTAAGTTGCATTGGTGAATACTGTACCACCCTTATGGGCTACTTCTAAAATAAAATACAATGTTTTTCCATAAATCAGCTTAATTTTTACTTTACAGAAAGTGAATGAATCCATGCATTTGTGACAAATCTCACCTCTATTTTAAATAATGAATATTAATTTTAGGTCCATAGTTAATCATTTCAAATTAATATTGAATTAATCTAGGTTAGACATATACCAATATCAAACTGTGATCCCACGACCTGCAGGTTATGGACCCAGATAGAAAAAACCTCCAAAATTTTAACCACAATTTTCACATTCATTAAGTATTTACTACCCTTTCTCAAGCTAATATTTTCAAATTTTACTCATACTTCAATATTCAATACTGATAACTATGTCTTAGAGATGTCTTCCTCAAGGTCACTTTCCGTGACATGACTGCATAATCGAAAGACCATTTTATTCGCTTCATATAAGAATTCCTGCCCATATTTAAATTAACAATTTAAGCATTTTTTATACTTCAAGGACATAAGGTTTAGTGTCATCCATCATCCATGCTTTCAATCATTTCTTGAATAAATCTGAAAGTTCATATTCCTATGCAACATCAACGAATTAGATGGTTTTGATAGGTAGACGATCATAAATTTTATCTCACAGAAAAATATTTAGAAAGGTCTTGCAGTTTGCTATTCCATATAACTACTAAATTTTTACCAGGCACTCACTAGCAAACCTGAAAGACTTGGTCATCAATTTAGCTAGCTGGCTGATGTCTGATGCCACATAGCTTCATTTCATGTGATTAATAATTTTATCAAACCCAAAAACCAAAGGTACAACATTATTATATTAATAAGTGTTGTGATGATACTTGGCGCCTTCTGACTAGATTTCTAGCTCATGAGAGGTAAAATGCATTGTGCCTTAAAAGAAAATGACGCTGAGAAAAAGTCACATGTAGATCTATGATGGTGTCACATACATTTAGACAAGGTGAATATGCAGATCGATCGACATGTTGACATGTTATTGCTTCACTCATTCATAAAATGAATTTTTTTAAAAGGCCTTGTTGAAAAGATATGATGCTGTGACATTCTACGGTGTGACATTCTACGGTGTGACATTTTACACACGTGACACGAAAGGGATAAGGTGAATTCATGCCTTTGAAAATTTATGAAAATCTAAGGTGTAATGTGATGACAACGCATAAAAATCCTGGGTGACCGCACCAAAAAATCAACTACTTGAAAAGTTTTTAAATCAAGGTATGCCGATTTTATTGCTTAGATAAGTTTCTGATGCGCTTCCATGATGCACTGATAACATGTGACAAGTTTAGGTTGGTCACACAAACAAGCAACTTAATGAAAAGCTGTGAAATTGTTCCAAGTGGCATGGAGGGGCCAAATACGATTCTTTGCTTTAGAAAATCTTACTAAGCCACAAAGATCGGACATGATGTGAATACAACTAATGGAAAGAACAAATTTTCGTTGTAAAATGACTGACTAAGCATAGAAATGTGAATATATGACAAGTGGTAAGCTGTGAAGGATTGCATAATTCTACGCAACAAGCTAAAAATATGCTAAGTAACAAGCTGAATAATAAAATTTAGAGTTATATCCTAAGTCAAGTGACTTGGAAAAGATACATGCGACTCGGCATGAATAAGTGGGAAGTTGTACGATAATCCATAGGACAAACGCTCTTAAAATATAGCTAATTAAAAAAATGACCAAGCCTAGATAAAATGGTAAAGAACTTAGTTTTCAAATCCATATTGCTATCCTCCAAGCAAAGGGAGCAATGTCAAAAATAGGTAACAAAACCCACGTGACTATGTCCTAAAATCTTCCTAAGTACATGACTCGAAAATTCAATAGAAATACCTTTGTATATATTTCAATGTAAGTAACTGAACTATAATACATGAGACAAAAATAAAATGAGTGTGAGGATAGGAAACTAAGTCCTAGAGTTGTATAAAAAAATGAGTAGCCTAAGACCCAAATGTTAAAGGAAATTTAACAAATATATATTATAAAATGATTTTTCAGGTAAGTCTTTTTTTACTTTAAAAATAAGTAGCATTTAGATTTTTTTCAGAGTCATTCATAATATTTGGATTCTTCTGCTTATAATGTGAGTCCTCAATATATATCTCCTTTCAAATTTGAGCTTCTCATGACTCCAAATTATGTGCAGAGTTTAAATTATCTTACACTCTATCTATCTATCTATCTATCTATCTATCTATCTATCTATCTATCTATCTATCTATCTATCTATAATATTGTTTGATGTATTATGCATCAAAATAATCATATATTTAATGTAATTATATTATTATTCTATTAAAATTTTGTTAAGGTCTAGGGATAATCATTACTTCAAACATAAGTCAACCCATTTCTCAAACAAAGATATGTAATATCTTTTTCCCTTTAATATAAATTAGTTCAATTAACCACAATTTAGGTTAAAAAAAATTTACAAGATGAACTAACCTCATTTTCTCATCAAAATCATAATATGAGTTTTCATCTAAAGTAATCCATTAGTTACTATTTCAATGGCCACGCTATTCCAAAATTATCCTACATGAAATACATATCTTTTGAAGATTAATATTTATTTAGCCTAGTCTACGTTAATTATATGTCTATTTAGTTGTGTATTTCTTATTCTTACCAATTCACTCTATTTTAGACTTATGGGGTATGATAATTTTAGTTTGTAATCCTTATAATATATATAGAGTTTTTATCTATTTAATGGTTTCTCTATTTGATAAATATTAATTTATATTTATGATTTCTTGATATTGTTAAGTAATCTCATTTATCTACACAATCATTTTATTTATACTTTTAATGTTATTATAATAATCTTAGAAACAATTCTAATATGATATCAAAATTAGAAGATTTTAATTTTAATTTAATTTAATTTTTTAAATTTAAAGGTAGAAAAATGAAAACTTTTTTTCCAAAGTTTTGTTAATGATTTTATATCCATTTTTAGTTATATCTCTATACCATTTGTCAAATTCAATATATTCCTTTCAAATATAAATATTTTATAAAAAAAATTGTTTGGAATTTATTTCACCTTGAATTTGTCTGGGTGTTTTCTATTATAAACATTTATAGATACATTTTTATGATATAAAATAAAATAAAAATAGGTTTAAAATTATTTAAAAAACTCATAATTTACCTTTTTTTTTAAATTTATTCGATGTGGTTTCGCTCTTATACTGGTTTTATTTCTTAGCTACGTGTCATAGTTTTACTTTGAATATTTTGATTCCAGTCTTATATTTCATTGATCAAAGCATTTTACTTCTTGTTAGGCCCTTTCTATTCATTCTTTTAATTTTTGGTTACTTAGCTTGGTACCTTTCAGCTTGTCATCATCAACTTTTCAATGTAATTTTAATTTTGATCTTTTTTCGGATCAAAATTTAAATGCCATCACAAGCTGTCTTTTCATTGACTCAGATTCTTTCATTCACCTTTTTTATGTCTTACTCTTCGCATTTCAATATTTAAATGTCGTCATGAGCTGCCTTTGATCGTTTTTAGGCATGCTTAAAATTAATGGATGATAGTTAATTTTAAACTACTATGTTTTCTTGTTGGATGTACGTGATAGGTAGGATCATGCAGGATGAAGTGTGATCATTTTTTCGTTATTTTCAAATGATCTAAAAAAAATAAAAATGGCTTAACATATGGTGCAACTAATAAGTAAAGATTTTTTTTAAAAATATTTTTAAAAGAACAATAATTTTTAATTGCTCACAAACCATTTATTAAATGTTTTAGCACTAACTTTAAAAAATATTTTAAGATAATATGATATATGCTTCAAACACATTGAAATTAAGTGTTTTATTTTGCATTTTTTTTTTTTTTTTTCTTATATTATTTTAATTGCACTTATATTTGCTTACTATTTAAGTCATCCTTTTTTAAAGTTAAAGCTTTACGTTTGAAATGATGTGTGTTATAAAATATTAAGATGATTTAATTTATAATTCTAGGTAATAAATTACTACAAAATAAAATGAAACTATTTATTCAAACTGTCAATTTTTTTGTAAAAATTAAATCATTCTTCTTTTGCAAAGTTGAGATATGAAGAAATTTAATGAAATGTAAAAAATTGATGACTCTATCACCTCTCAAATTGTGAATTTTAATAAAAGCACAGCCCTCTAATATTTTGTTTTGTCTCCTAATGTGTGTATTTTAAAATGAAACATGATGTCTCTAACCCTAGTTTAAAAATTATAAAATTTATGGGTTATTTTGGTGGTGGTCATAAAAAACAAAAAATAACAAGTTTTAACCTATTTTGATTAAATATAATACAAATTTTATACGATTAATTTTTTATTATTTCAATTCGAATTTGAAGTCTTATTTCCCCTCACCAAAGGACATTATGCAATCATGTTTCTCTATCCCAAAATACTCTTTCTATTCTAATGTTTATCATGATAATTTTTGGTTAAAAATGGTAGAATTTATGAGCATTGTGGTAATTATAAACATCATATTTATAAATGTTCTAAATTACATCCTTTTAAATCTTGTACTAAGTCAATACATAACATTTTTTATTGTTGGAAAACCACTAAAAAACTTAATCCAAAGGTTAAAAAAATTTAGATTCCTAAATATAATGTATCTTATTGATACTTTAATGTATCTTTTTTTGCTTCAAGAAAGATATCTTTTGCAAATAGAAACACATTTTTTGTCTCACTTTTAAGAGTTTAAAACCTTAATTTTATTCTTTCCTTGCTTTTATTCTTCTTTTATTTTTTAAAGGAAATATGTTTTTCTTGGAGCTAATTATTTTGGACTAACTTCCTTATTTTTTGGCTAGGATTCCACACTTTTTTATTGAAATTGTATTTTCATCCCTTTACCTTGAGTTATAGTTATTTTTATTACTTTAATTATATATAGAACATCTTTTGTGGCATTTTCTTTACTTAATATGAAATGTTGGTGTAAGTGTATGTTTTTTAGGTTTACTAAATATTTTTTCTAAATCTCTTTTCTCATTGATCTTTTTTCCTATATGGATTAACCATCTTATTTGAAGAAGATTCTTGGAGATTGATGTGGACAATAAATTCACCTTTGCAATATTTTTGCTGAAACTTTATCTTCTTATTTATTCTCTCAAACTATTGTAATTAATCTCAAAGGAGGTTTTTGTTAAGGGGGAGTGTTATGTCATATTAATGTCTTATCTTTGTTTGTAAGGTTCTATCCATTTTTTTAACTAAAAAGAAAGATTAAATTAGAGTGTTGGAGATTAATCTTTATGTAAGCTAGTTTAAGTTAATCATTAGTCTATTTAGTTGTGAATTTATTAATATGATAAATTCAATTTATATTTTATTTATAAAGTGTCACACTAATTTTATCATTTTAATGGAATATTGAAGTTACATGTCACATGTAACTTCTTTCACTCTTGTTGCACTTCAAATTTCGTTCATGACCTTTGCATTTTGCATCATATTTAGTAGAGTAGTTTGTAAGGATTAAGAAAAAAGATTAATAAAATGAAAATTTTCATAAAAAAGATGCTTGATGAAAAATAAGGAAGACTGAAAGGTAGGCATCCATCAAAAAATTAATGGACATAAATGTAGTGGTTAAAAATGTACCATGCAAAATGCAGAGAGGATAAAACGTAGCATGGAAAAAATGTAACGAGGACAAATCATCATTGCAATAAAACATAGTAAAGGATGCACTCACACTAAAGATGACAAAACTTTCAATTAAAGGTCCAAAGTCAAAAAATCACATTTTTCTCTATTATTTTGATTGTACATTAGGTGCATTACTTTTACATCATGAAATGTTAACTACTATCACCAAAATTAACTAGACAACAAACAAATAATGTGATAATCACTAAAATGTCCCAATTATGCTCTTTGTGACATTTTTAAAACATTACTAATACTACTACATTTTTTCCTCACTATACTATATTTTTGTCATACTATGTTTTTAATGCTACATTTTTTACCACTACAATTTTGTCCACTACATTATCACATAGAGATACAAGGTAAAAAAAATACTAAGGGAGAGACCATTTGGTGATAAACCATAGGTAATTAAGGTTGGCCATATATTGGACAAGATAATCATCATACTGTAATACTAGATTTGAATCTAGAAGGACATAGTTAGATGTGTTTATTATAAGAGAAAGTAAGAAATAACTTGGAGAAAAAGGTAAAGGAACTTGTAATTGGAGATATTGTAGGTCAAGAATATTCTCAATGGTCAAGGATAAATCAAAGAAGATATTCTATTTGACAAAAAAAATTAAATTGTAGACAATTAAGAAAATAGTCTAAGAAAGTTTTTCCATTCAAATAAGTAGCCAGACCTAAAAAAGAAGATGCAAACTTATAGCTGCATCTGGACCTAATGGAAATCCTTGAAGATCCCTAAATAGTTTAGTATTAGACTCAAAAATAGGGAGAATTCGTGAAGAGAACAAACATAAATCATGAAATTATGGGTAAATGTGCTATTTTTAAGTAGATTTAGGCCATTTCACATTCCCTATGCTATGTTCAAAATGAGAAAATCAAACATCTTCATGTATGAATGAAAGTCATATATACTTTTACAGATATAAAAGCTCATTATATTCACAAATCAGATGTGTTTTCATGGACATGACATTCAAATCCACTCAGAAGAACATTTTCACTACTGCTTAAGAGCATGAAAACACTAACATGACGAGTATTTAAAGTTGAAGATGTAGTTAGAGAATTCCTTTTCCAGTTATCCTTGGCTAAAATGTGGAACAAAAAACACATCCAAAGGGGTGAAAAACATCTATGAAATATTAATTTTCATCTGATCATGCCTATTTGAAAAATCCACAACCCAGTTTGGGCTCAAGAAGGCCCTTATCAACACAAGTAAAATGTAGAGTTTTAGCCTAAGTTCATACATGCATAAAAAATAAATTGTAATTCATATGTAAGAAATATAATATCCATCATATTAGTTTTAAATACATATAATTATATTGTGGATCAATTTCGTATAAACTTTGAGATAAATGCATGGCACAAGTTGTAGTAATGGGTCTCAAAATATAACTATTTGGTAGTGAAAAGACAATTTCTTGAGTTCCAACTGACATTTCTACCTCAAAGAACCCTAGGTGAAAATAAATTACTATAATCATGTATATATAGATAAATTACACATTATACATTTAATATAACATGCAAGTCCACCTAGAAGCACATTTTCACTATTAGTCAGGAGTGCAAGAACACTAACAATAAATGTTGTCAAAGTTGAAGTTTTAATTAGAGAAATCTATTTTTGGATATTATTGGATGAACACTAGAACTTAAAACACACATATAGTGGTGTGTAACATCCAATACTACTTTATTTCCCTTCCATTATGCATGGTTGACAAACCCAGTACCCATTCTGAGCTAAAAAATCCCCTTCTTAACATAAGAAAAATTCAAATTTTTAGTCTAAATACCAACATGTATACAAAAATATAATAAATATGTATGAACCTTAAGATCCCACATATGCATGTGAAATACTTATAATTTTATCCTAAATCAAGTTGGTATAAATTTTGAGAGCAATCTAGAGCACAAGTTGTAGTAAGGGGACCTAAAATATAACGTTTTGGTAGTGAAGAGATATCTTCTTGAGCTTGAACTATAATTTTTATCTATGAGACTTTTAAGTTAAAATAAATTACTAAGGTCACATGTACATATAAAAATAACACTTTATCCAAAGACAATGATGTCCAATTTCACCTGTAAACACATTTTCACTTCTATTTAGGAGCATGAAAACACTAATAGCAAATATTGTAGAACTTAAAGTTGTGGTTGGAGAACTCCATTTATAGTTATTTCAGCTTAAAATTAGAATTAAAACATACATGTGTGTGTGTGTGTGGGGGGGGGGGGATATTCTCTAGGACCAACTTATTATTCTTACATCATGCCCTTTTAACAAACCCACTACCCATTCTGGGCTCAAGAATGCCCTTCCCCATGCATAAAATAGAAATTGTAAGTCATATGGATGAACCGTAAGATACATAATAAACATTTTAATCTCTATAATTTCACCCCATATATAATTAGGATAAAATTGTAGAGTTAAATTTGTGCCATAAATTGTAATTATGGTTCCTAAAATGCAACTTTTTGGTAGTGAAGAGATAATTTTTTGAGCTCCAATTGGCATTTCTAATTTTAAGACCCCCAAGTGAAAATCCATCATTGTAATCACATATATAAATTAAAACTAAATATTATCTAATAATCATGATGTCCAAGTCCACCTAGTAGCACATTTTCACTATTGTTCCAAAGCATGAAAACACTAATAATAAACATTGTCAAAATTAAAACTATAGTTGGAGAAATCCATTTTTTGTTCTCCTTGGCTAAAACCTGGTGCTTCAAAAGAATCTATAGGGGTGGATGACATATATTAAAAATATATTAACCTTCCATAATGCCTATTTGATAAACCCACCACATATTTAATGCTCAAGAATACCCTTCCCAACACAATAAAAATGAATATTTTTAGGACAACTTCAGACATGCATAAAACATAAATTGTAAGGAATATGGATGGATCATAAGATCCTTATTATGCATGTTAAATTAATATAATTTCATCTTTGATAAAAATGGTATAATATTTGAGAAAAAATTATGGAACAAGTTGCAGTAATGGATCCTAAAATGTAACCTTTTGGCAGTGAAGTGACAACTTCTTGAGCTCCAATTGGCATTTATTTTTTTGAGACCATCAGGTAGAAATATATAATTATAAGTACACATAAATTGGAAAATTACATGTGTGATAATTTCCATGACATTCAATTCTACCTAGAAGCACATTTTCACTAATGTTAAGGAGTGTTGAAACACTGAAAACAAATATTGTCTAATTTGAAGTTATATTTGGATAAAACTATTTTTGGTGCTTCTTGGATGAAAAATATGGATTCAAACTTGTCTATATGGGTGGATAATTTCTTATGCTAGGTTATTTTACTCTCATAACATGTGTTAGACAAACCCACCACCCATTTTGGCTTAAGAATGCCCTTCCCAACACAAGAAAAATATATAATTTTAGTCTAATATTAGACAAGCGTAAAACAAAAATTATAACTCATATGAGTGAATAATAAGATACTTCCTATTTATATAAAATACCTATAGATTCACCTTAGATTATGTTTATAAAAACTTAAATAGCAATCCATGGCACACATTGTAATAACAATTCCTAAAATGTAACATTTTCAT
>JARHVA010006082.1:647500-675000 GCA_037957365.1 Torreya grandis | reverse complement strand
TTTAAGTCACAATATTGGTATTTTATTAGTTCTTACTCCACTGCAAGATTTTTAACATGTTATGTAAAACCTTACTTCTTAATTAAGAATGTGATTAAATTCCATGTAAAATTTATCACACTTATATTATCTATGGGGTTGGGGACCTCATTTAAATGTGATATGTTTTTCCAACATATTTTTAATTCTTTAATAAGTTTTATTTCCTTTTGATATATTTATAGGATTGAATTTAAAACCTTATTGGTTTTACATTGGTTTTATTCTTGTGATTTTACACCTTTAGATGACTATTATTTCATGATTAAATGCTTGCATTATATCTCAACTTTTATTTAAATGGGTTTTGATAGAGAATAATAAGGGGAATTTGGAACTTGCCTCTAGGAACCAAATAATTTGACTAGTATATGAAATAAAGAAAAATAATAGATATATCTAGGTGACCAAATTGAAATGGTCCAAAATCCAAAAGACATGTAGCTCCAAATCCAACTAGCTAGTAATAAGAGACAAGACTAAAAAAATGAAAACCAAAATATTCATAAATAAATTTCTTTTATTTAATTGGTTTAAATTGAGTAATAATGATGGGTGAATAATAAATCATGTTATACCAATTCAGTAAAATTTATTAAGTTGGAATTTAATCGGTTGTTCATTGAGTAAGGTAGAAAATATGTCAAAGGATACATCGTTACCCCCTTATGGACATTATAACTCATTTTGAGGTTGGACACATGGAAGATGGTACCAAATCATGTTATCATATGGTATCCTTTTATAACACTTTTTGGCATTCTTCTAACCAAACCTCTTTATAGATGCTTCTACCAAACATGCTTCAAGAGTATAAGCTATTGATACATGATATCCATGATAATTTAATTCTTACATATCACTTTTAAAAAAAAAAAAATCTTTCTTTTTAGTGAAATCTTATGTTTACCCCTTGAGCGAAGGGTTCTCTTAATGTACATGTATGTATTGAGTCCATTTTGTCAAGATAAAATGGTCTTTGGGTATCTTGGGAGTGTCTTAGGAATATAATTAAATTTATTTGATTCTATGGAGTCATTTTACAATTTTATTAATCCTCTTTTCCTTCTTATGAAGTCAAACTTATACCTTGCCCTCACAAACTAGGACCCTGTCTAATTGTCGAAGTGAATAGGGGTGCCTTCATGTAGATATTTACATTTATGCCTCTTATAAAAATGTAAATTAATTTATATATATTATAAACTCTCTATCATGGTAAATTTTAATCCATTACCTTTGTCTCTTATACCCTACTAGCATTTTCAAGGATTATCACTACCCACTGCCTTCCATAGTCTCCTTTGCTTGGTTTTAGGTGCAACCTTTTAGGTTTGATTAAGACCACAAGGTAGATGTAACTTTCTTAAGCTTATAATTTAATATATAAATATTATGATCATCTTTAATCCAAATTATATGGTTAAAACCATTATAGTCCTAGCTTAGTCCTTGATTTTCCTATGACCTCTATCTTAGTTTGTACAGCGGATATAGGTCTACATGGGATTCTTCACACTCCCATGAGGGTTAAATATAATGTCCAAATCAAAAAGTTTACAAATAATTACATTTAATTCATATTTAAGGATCTAAAATATTGTAAAAAATTTAAAATATGATCACTTTCTAATAACCCAGCTATAGGTGCAACTTTAACCTATTGTAAGAACAAGGTATAGACCTAGTGAGTCATTACACCTAGATATATCTTTCTTCATGACCAATTTTCTTAATGTTAAATTTTGGACCATTTTGAAAATTTCCCCCTCCCTTTTCATATATTGTGACTCTCCATAGGTGTTTCAATGTGAAAAATCCTTCAAAATCTTGTAGACTTCACTAACTAGATTTAATGTGTTTTTGGATGATTTTGGTCCTCTTGAACCTAGGTCTCCCTTAACTATTTCTCCTCCAAAATTGGTAGATAATTTTCTTGATATAGGGGCCGCATGATAATTAAATTATAAGGTAATTTTTTTTGTGAAAATTTAATCTAAGATGGCTATGAAAACCCCTAAGGCCTATGTTTTTGTCATTTTGGAACAGAAAGCCCAGAATACAATCTAACTCTCCATTCATTGATTTAACACTTTCTTGTCAAGCTATACCATCAATGGGATTTTCTGGAGATATGAAATTACAAGGAAATTAAAAATGAGATGATCAATTTCCAAAAAACCTCTTCAAAGTATATTTTCTTCCTATAATACTAACTGTAGATGATTGCTCTCTAAACACAAGTAGGACTAAGACCACAATCCAAGTATGCTAGCTTGTAACACATATATGCCTTCCAAAAACACTTCAATGCATTATATAATTTCAAAAATATTAAATTAGCATATAATAACCTCCACATTTCATTATTAACATCAGCATGCTCCTGTAGGTGAAGTTTTATGATTGTGTTATGTAGGGAGAACATGAGGAAGCAAAAATATGCAAAGAAGGGCCTTCCAAGAATCACAATATGAAGTTAAATTATTAAATACATGAAAAAAATTAGGATCATCCCCAAAAAAACATCAAAACACTTTTTAAAATGTGGTTAAATCATTTTCATGGCAACTGGGATGACTATAGATGCAAACTAGGCATTTTGCAAGCATGCACAAGCCTAGAAGGGTTCTCCAAAGTAATTTAGATTTAAAAAAAATAATAAGCATGGTCATATATTTTAGAAACATGTATAAAAAACTTAAACACATAAACCCATCAACCCTAAATAAAAAAAAAACCTAAAACAAGCTGAAAAGGAGATCCCCTCATGGTTATAAGTCTATAAAAAGATGCCTACAGTGTTAACCATTATTCACAAAGGAGGAAGAACCAAATTAGGAGTTATTATTATGGAAATTAATTTAAATTAGAGTTCCATCTACATGTATAATCACTCCTCCCAATTCCATCTATATGGTCCATATCAGGTGCTTGAAGTTGCCATTTATTTGTTTGACAAAATAAGAAGGAAGAAAAAGGGGAAATAAATAAAAAAATTATGTGAATTATATACAAAAAATCATGGAACTAACTATTAGGAGGTGAAAGGGCACATAACTGATGTTTTCACCTTAAAGTGAGATGATGCATTCTGTAAAAGTGCCCAAAAGGGCCTAAAAATAAGGGGAAACTACCTTCCTCTAGGCATAACTAATTATTAAACTATTAGGAGACTGATTCTAACCTTATTTGAACTTCCTCAGCTTAACCATACCCTAATTACAAGTTGGTCTCTTTATCCCATCTGTACAAGTCCTCCTTTTGTCTAAAAGGTGGCCTGATAAGGCATTTTGTCATATTAAACATGGTAAAAATAGTTAAAAGACCTAGAGAGATATTAAATCATATTCAAAACCACATTAGGACAAATCCAACATAATTTATGCCTTTGAATAGGTTTTACCTTATTTGACTAGGGTTGAATTTCATTGATTGGACTAGTACAAAGGGCTTGACTTGAACCAATGCTAGGCTAGGGATAAGTAAACATCTATAACAATATGAAAGCCCTTATAAGACATGAATAAACTTATACAAAGTTTAGAAATGTAGGGGTTGACTCAAATTTGACCAAATGTCAAATTTGGTTAAAAAAACCCACCATTAAACATTTAAATTGACCACCTCCACCAAGATGATCTATCATGCATCTTATTATCCCATGTGAGCTCAATCTCACCACTAACCACCCACCACCACCAAAAGGCCACCTATATTTCTTCACCCATCATCCAACCACCTATTGGATCATACTCCAAAACATCATCAACCACCACATTAAAAACCAAATGTAACTCCTCTCTCATAGCTACAACTATATCCATCTCACTCACATCCATACATGTACCTACTTCTAAGAAAAATCCTCTATGGATGGAACATCAACAACAACCAAACCTTCATCCATAGCTTCTCACAAAGAAGCTATCAACTAATCATTATTTTTAGCATTCTCCCCATGCTCTTCACTCTCAATATGGGCTACCAATGCCCCATCAAAAATAACTCCCATGGTTATTTTCTAACCCTCCATAAATTTAATTTCAGCCCTTACACATGGCTCTAACTCCATTGAAATATCTTCTTGTGCATTACTTGCAGAACTTCTTCATCCAATGCTTACACTATGAAAGCATGAATCTCTATTTTTTTATCCTCGTCCTCTACATACAATGCCAAATGGATACAATTTTCTTTACTCTCATCAAGATTCCCCGACATAATTTCCTCCCCATATTCAAACAATTGGTTTCCTTCATCTACTTCAATAAAAAGTAGCCTTCCCTTATTTTCAAGCTTCTTATCTTCTCTCAATATTGAGCCCGATTCATCTACTCTCTTTGCATTTTTGGGTGCACAAATTCACCCACCAACTTAGAAACCATGTGTTACCATTTACACACCTTCTTGTTTCCACTTCTCTTTCTCCCCTCTTGGTGATATTCCAAACACATAGCTAATATTGCACACATTCTCTTATTTGTAATATCCAACCTCATGGGTTATTTAATATTCACCTATTCAAAACATATCACTAACTTTGTGATGGATTACATGAGCCCTTATTAACCTTCTTATCCACATAGCATATGAACTCCTCCATTGTTTTTCTCCATCTATTCAAAACAAGTAAAACAAAATTCAAATAAGGATGTACTCTAGCATCTTTGCCTCCTAAAAAGATTATAACTTACTTTGATATAAGTTGATGTGACCTCCAACCATATAATTGGTTTAAAAATCCATATTAATCACATAACACACAACATTCTCACAAAGTTATCTCATATTCTAATTAGTTCTTATCAAATACAACGACACATGGAATAGATTCAGTAGGCTATCTCAAAACACATAAAATACATGGCCAACATGAGAAGGAGGTATCCACAAAAATTCTCAACAGGATTTCTCTCTCAAATTTGCCTACTTGATCTAAGAATTGATACATTCATTTATATAAAATTATGAATAAATAAGGGAGAAAAAATAATAAGGTAGAAAAGTACAAGTGAATGATATGACATTTTATCCACTTAAAGTGATCATTAATAAAGACAAATACTCCATCACCAAATTTAGAGCAAACCTTCATATGTGAAACACTACTAATTAGTAGTGAAAGGCAAGTCACATGTACAAGGTCAAAAAAGAAGAGCATATTCTTTAGATAAGATAGACCACCTCTATTTTATTTTTTGAGCACTCTTTCTTGTCCCCACATGAGAAATTCAACCCATGAAACCTATGAAATCAAGAATAGAGTTGTGACACCTTACCAAGATGAATAGTGTCCACCACATCATCAGTGGATAGTACTATATTAATAGTATTTTGTCCACATCACATCCTCTCTAAAATCCTCTTCCTCTTTTCTTCTTTAGAATGCCTTGAATATTATCATCTTGTCTTTGTATACCACATGATGATTCTCATTTAATGGTATTAAACCTACATATATTTGTTTAAAATTCACCTCATCCCCTTATTGGAGTATATTCTCCTCTTCTTACCCCAATAGGTGTTCTTAAATTCTATCTATTTTATTTTTCTTATACCTTAAAATCTACCTTGTAAGCTTTCACCATGTATATTATTACATACATGCTTAACTCATATTGAATATAAAACTTAAAACCATTTACATAGCTTGCATCCATATAGTTTTCTATCTCATTATGCTCCATGTGTTTGTAAAGCTTATAAAACTCATTTGTGTACTCTTATATACTATGATCATTCTATCTAAAAATTTAAAATCTTCTATATAGAATTTAGTCATAATTTAGAACGATAAATTTCTCCCTCAGCTTCTCCATATTTTCCATGTGTTGATATTCTCTTTACCTTTTCTCAATCTATCTTTTTACTATTAATCCAACCAAATCATTGCATGACTCTCCAATTTTTTGCATGATAACTTTACCTTCGTGTCTTTTATCATAGTTCTCCATGTTGTTTATCCAATCTATCAACTCTTCAAATTTAAACTTCCACCATAATTTGGAATGTCAACCTTGATTCCTTCATTCCTTCCTTCTAAATCTCTAACCACTTTCTCTTCCATTGATGTTCGTTGTTCTTGCTACTCCTCTTGAAGAATTTATTATTCATGATTTTTGTCTTCTTCTAAATCATATTCTACTCTCCTTTGTCTTTGATTTGTAATGATATCGATTAATTATTCTACTTTCCTTTTTATCTCTTGCATAGTACAATTCATTTGATTGATTCCTCCTCATCTTCTCACCATCTCTTACATGTCTAAGATTTGAAATAACTTTGATACCAAATAATGAACCATAATACTTTGATGATAATAAAATCACTAATAGGAAAGATTCTAAAAAATAACTAGTATTCATTCATATTAAATTAAATTAAATAATTACAATCCATGTGTAAATAAACACCAATTCTTAATTAGAGTTGACATGCAAAATTTAGAACTCTAAAAGTAAGTAAAGCTTGACATGTTATTTTTAGCAATTATTATTCTTAGTAACTTCTGCATGAAAGCACATACACCATTAAAAATATATAAAAATAAACTATAAAATTAACCTATTGAATGAATTTTAACTAAATTTCAAGAATACTGAAAAAATAGAAAATTATAAATTTAGAAAAAACCAAAAAATGTTATTAAAAAATCATTTCAGACCCTCAAATGGTCATGTATGGCCTTTGAAAAATATGGAAAATATCCCATAACTAAAAGGGTAGGTTATTCCTAAATTGATATTTTTGATTCAATCATTTTGGAAAGAATATCGGTCTAAATGAAATTATGGACAAAAATTGAAACATATGAAAGTTCAACCTATTTTTCTACATCGCACCAACTTGTGGATTTATAGATCACAAATTACAGTAATTAAGATCTGCCAAGTTAATGTCTTTAGTTGAATGCTATGTGTGAACACTTAAGTAATGTGATATCACATTATCATGGTGATCTCATCAAGGGCAAGTAAAATAATTTCAAATCAACTTAGTAAAATTTTAGATTGTATGAGTGATATGGATCCATAGTGTGTGCTTAATATGTGGATGTTATGTGGTCACAATTGTGTTAATATTTAATGTAATCAAGAGGTTAATACATTAATAGTTATAGATTCATTGATTTAGGACTTATAATAATAATAATAATAATAATAATAATAATAATAATAATAATAATAATAATAATAATAATAATAATAAAAAATAAGTGTTGAATTTAATAAAATAATATTTTATGTTTTTTTAATTACAAATTTTGACTTAAATAAGGGTTTTTACATTTGATGTTTAATAAGTTCAAAATTACTATAGTTTTTTATATTTTAAGATGCTTCAATTTTGATGGTCAGAGACATTTTCAAATTTTTTTGACTGATGTGAAGTTGTTTCTTGAGGTTTATAAATATAATCCTAGGATAGTAACCTAAAATGTGGTTGGTGAGTTTAAATGTAGTTATGATATTCATAGTAATCTGATAGATTTAATTATAGATATATTTATATATTTATTTTTTGTTCATGTGAGACATGTCAATGTGTGATAGATTTAAGTATCGACTTTTATATAAACACATTAAAATATGAATAATTTGGAGTAGATCTAAAGAGTTATAGTAATACATTATCTTGAATGCATTTTAATAGAGGCATATGCATTGGATTATAATATAATATATAAATATGTCTTAATAATGGATAAAAGCAAATGATGGTATTGAAATATGATAGTTTATACAAAATAAAATATTATTTCTAAATGTTAAATACACTAGCCCCTCATGCAAGCATGCATAATGTGTTACAAGGTGAAGAGAAATGTTATTTAAGTTAGGAAGATAATTTAATTATGCAAATTATTCATATATTTTGTATTTAAGTATATATTACTTCAAATAACTAGTGTATATGAATGTTGTGGGGATTTTTAAACATTGAAATGTTATATGAATAAAAAATTAGGTCATTATGTCAAATAAATACAACTAAATGACTCATAAGAGATGATGATATTTTTAAAATCATTGATGATGGAAGTGATGGATATTTAAGATTTGCTTTTGATATTGGTTTAGGGTAAACCGATGGCAAAAGTTTCAATTTATTTCAAATAATATTTGATTTATGAAAATTAAATCAACATGTTTTTGGCAAAAGTTTCATTTTTATTCAAACAAGATTTGATTTATGAAAATTAAATCATAATTTCTTTTAAAGATTAGTAGTTCAATGTCTATAATATGATTACTCATATTAACCCTAGTTAAGGGAAATCATATGTAAATCATTACATTTAAGATATTAGGAATTTTTCATGAGTATTATTTTTTTTTTCATTTCTTCTATGTTATTTTAAAATCAATTATTTTTTAATATATCTGGGTCAACATTTATTGGTTTGGCTTAAACAATGAATATAAGTACTCACAAATTTCACACTAATTCAAAATAATGATATTATAATATCTATAATAAATCTTAATAAACTAATATACATACATTATTAAATTCTATAAAAATAATGTGATCGGGATAAAACCTCACTCATATCATGATTACATATCTTTAAATTGGTTAGATTAATTATCAAACCTTCAATTTATAGTATTCATATTGCTTCAAAATAAATTAATTTACACATTGATAGTATCTCATATCATGGAGTGTCCTATTTATTTAAAGTGTCTTCTTCAAAGAAACTAATTATCAAACCTTCTATTTATAATATTCATGTTACCTCAAAATAAATTAAATTACACATTGACAATAATACCTCATATCATTGAGTCTCCTATTCAAATAAAACCTTTTTTCATAAATATATAAATTAATTTACACATTGAGAGTACTACCTCATATCATCAAGTACCTTTTTCATTTTAAACTTACCTTCATAAGTATTCTAGGTTATGAAAGTGTGGCTTCTACATCTCATAGAGAGGCAAAGAAACTAGCTAGATTCATCATATTCACTTGAAAATAAGATATAAACTTATTTAATGTTTTAAGTATGCCCGAGTAGAACATACATTCTCACATTACTGAAGGAGTTAATGGATCAACTGATTACTAAGCTTTTGATTTTATATGCTTAAGTTATGAATTAATTAAATCTCTGAGAAAAGAAAATATGGAGATTGAAATAATTTGAAGAAGAGATTGTACCATGGACATAATTTAATTACTAGAGTAAACTAATGGTTCACTCTTATTCTATTATTCTCTTAGCATACTTTGCATATTTTATTTGAGTATGGATATATTAGGTGGTCACCATCCTATAACATAGCCATCAATAAGTTTTGTTAATAAATAGATTGTGTTTCATTTAGCTAGATAAGAGCTTAGGAGAATATATATTTATGGTCGAGATAAATATGAGATTCCATTCCTAATCTTAAGGATCATAATTATAGAAGCAATTGAACAAGATTAGTCCATCAAATCTAAATATTTTAAAGAAGGATGTTGTATAGATTTGTTCACAAAAACACCATTTTCAATTATAATTACTAACATTTAATTATATCATTCTCGGTTACCTAATATTCACTATTAATATATTAATCAGGGTTCTAGGGGCCTTTGTAAATTTTTTGTGAATATTGAAAAGTATGTTTCGAAATCAAGGAAGCAAAGATAAAGTCATTTCCTCATGAAGGTAAACCCTAACATCCCCTACCAACAACATTTAAACACCTTCATAAATTAAAGTGCCTATTATATAGAGGTTATATATGTTGTATATAGCATTCAGACTACAAGATACTGTGTAGACCATATAGTCATCATTGATATCTTATAGTCATTATCTAGATATTGTAGTCATCACTTAGATATTGTAAACATTGTCTAGAACCTCTATTCACCATGTAAATCTTATAGACATCATCTAGAGCTTATAGTCACTATCTGGAGCCTCTAGTCATGTGTTTAAAGACCGTAATTATTGTTTAGAGCTTATAGTTGATTGTCTAGAGCCTATAGTTTCCATTTAGAAATTGTAATTGGTCATCTACAGACTATAACTACCACCTATAGCTTGTAGTTATCATCTAAAGCATGTGTTCACCTTCTAAAACTTATATTTTGTTGTTTAGAGCTTACATCCATCTATGTAGACTCTAATTACCATTTAGAGCATTTGGTCACCATCTAGAGCCACTAGCCACCATCGAGAGCCTATGGTCAGCCATCTAGAGTGTGTAATATTTGGAAACATCTTCAAATGACCATAAATTTTGCATATAGATTCTGATGAAGATGATTCTCATTTTGAAATTATATAATTTTTATAGAGGAATCAAAATATGATATTAATTTTAGGATGAAAGATATCTATGATAACATATTTTTTCTATTTTCCAAATGATCATTTAAAACAGATAGTCTAGTATCCAAAGCATGTAGTATAGTATCTCTACCATGTAACTAAGCATTTAGGGTATATGAACATATATTAGTAAAACTAAGAATGACTTATTTTGAGGCCATAGTAATTTATACTCATAGTTTATGAATTATTTGTAAATAGTAGGCAGGCTGACCTCAAAATCTATTTTACAACCCAAAACATTAGGGGACCAAGTTCTTTTTATAGGGCCCAAAAATTTGCCAAATCCAAATTTAAGAATATTGAATATTTGTGAATTAACAAATATTCTCCACTAGAAAAATATAAACCTCATTCTATGGTGGGTAGCCTCATAATTAATGTGATTTAACCATAAATTGTTCTAATATAAATATATCCTCTTTATCTTTTGTTATTTTTACACCATAACCAAGATGATTATATATAATCCCTTAGTTTTTATGAATAATCTAATATCTTATGTACATGAAAAGAGTCTTTATATTTCTATATAATGCAGTTTATTATTTTTATGCTCATAACCTTCTAGAATATTAAATAATTATACAGTATCATCATGCATTCAAGTGAATAGAAAAGGCATATTTTAATTTAGTAATACTAAATTTCTATTTTGCATCCTTTATCATATTCCTAGATTTTAAAGAAAAACATGTTCCTAATAAAATTATTAAAAATAATCAAATCATTCCTTATTTAACCATGTACAACCTTATGTTAAAGCAATAAAAAGGAATATAAGTCACTTTGGAGATTTAATAAAATGTTTATTCTAAAATTAAAATTATGAGAGTGATAAGGATTTGTAGCCTATGAAATTATTTTTGGAATCTCACTTTCTTGATTCTACCATACCATTTTTTTGGTTCCATCCTAGATATTATATTACTTCTATACCATTATCTCTAGATATGTTTAAGCTTGCATATTTACTAAGGGTTATGGACATAATTCTCATGTTGGTATCCATTCTATTTTTAGGTTGATTTACTTAGTTTTTTATGGCCTATTTAAGCTATGCAATGATGTGATTGTTTTAAATATTTTTATGTTATTACTAAACATATAAAAATATAACATTCTATTATTCTTGCATGTTACTAAACATCTAGTGATGTCAATTCTATTTTGTATTACATTTGTAATTTTTTTACAACACTAGATTGCAATCTATCTCTCTCTCTCTCTCTCTCTCTCTCTCTCTCTCTCAAACACACACACACACACACACACACACACACACACACACACACACACACACACACACACACACACAAACTAATTTGATATAGCTTGAGATATAGTTTATAGTTCTCATATTTCTCAAGGATTGAGGCATATTTCATGTGGACATGAGCCTATTTAGATGCACTTTGATTTTTTTACATGGATATGTTATTAATTTTTTCTTGGGATTTTATTAATAATTATTTATAAATATCACTTATATAGCTATATAAGGACATGGAGTGTGATTCATGTAGATTGGATCATGTGACTATGATTAGACTATTATATCGGTCGTATAGATATATAGTATGAAGCATGTAACTTATATCACATGACCATGGTTAAGATACTATATTATATGTATGGTCATGGATCATTATGTGTGTACATTGGATCATGTGACCCAAATTATAAAGGTGTACCATGTGTATAGACACGGAGTATATTAAATGCACCTTAGATCTGATGACTGTGATTATGATTATATATTAGATATATACATGATCATGATTGTAATGTTATATTGTCTATATAAATATGAATTTTGATGCATGTACCTTGAACCAAATAAGCTTGATGATGATGGTTATTTGGAATATGATATATAGTGTCAAGTGTCCATCTTGGGTCATTTTACCATGATATGATTCACACAATTAAATGGGTTGAGGTATTACTGATAATGAATGGTGAGTAAAAAAATGTAATGGATTTGTAATGCAATATAGTGGTCATGTAAATTGAATGGGATGTGTGTATTATGTATTATGTGATTATGATCGATTCAGGGAGTTAGTTATGTACATTATGAGACTATGGATATTATATTATTTCCATTTCATTACATTATGTGAAGGTTTTAATATGTGGAATGATTTTTTAGGTAAAGAGTGTTTCAAATAAAAAATTGGGACAAGAGGTTGAACATATACCCAATGACCCATCCTATCTATGATGTGATGCATGGACCATATTCCTAAACAATTTTTTTAAATACAACCTTTGGGTCTAAAATGGGGGTATTTGTCAACAATGAAACTTAGTATTATACACTTGGAAAGAACCAAATTCAAACACTAAATGATTTATTTTAAATCTTCATACACATTTTATTCCTATACACAATTAACCATACTAATATACTTGTTTATATTCTTTGCCAAACTAATTTACTAGATTTATATACTCAAGATAAACATAGTTAATCTATGGAATCTATGGAAACCTATAAAAAATATTTACATATCTCATATCATTTTTTATTAATTCCTAGGATAATATAAATAAATAAAAGACACATTTATGGTTTTTATATGTGTCTACTTATACTACTATAGTTATTGAACATTAAATGGATACTTGGGTAATTGCATGAAGTTCAAGGGATAAAATGTGAAAAAAAAAATTGTGAAAATTTTATTTGAATGAAATGACATATATACATATATATTTTTTAATTTAGGTGTGATAGTAACTAAACATATTCCATTTATATGATAAATCACAATGTTTATATACGACATACATGTTATTCTTGTTTTATAATTTTCAAGGCTTTAAAATAGGGGAAGTTGAAAAACTAAATATCAAGGTATATGTATTATTAGAATAAATGTTAATTATAAGTTGATAATTTGAATATAATAGAATTGGTCTCAAAGCTCTATGAATTATGATTTAGAAGATAGTTTATCAAAATCCAATCTGGTCAGTAGTAAGTCATTTTTAGGATTTTCGTACTTACATTATTTTAGGATTTTGGTAAATTTTGAAATGAATATCCATTGTAGGAAAATATATTTGCTTTCTTTGAATGTATGTCATTTTGAATTTATTATTGAATTTTATATGAGGTATGATTTATAATTTTTTTATCAAAATTTAATCTTGTAAGTACTTAGTCATTTTTAGGATTTTATTATATAGTATTTTTTAGATTTTTGATAAATTTTTAAATGGATGTCCATTGTGGGACAACATACAGTATTTTTTGAGGAGGTGTGGCATTTCAAATTTATTTTTTACATTTATAAGAATTATTGGTGTATAAAAATTTAATTTTAAAAAATAGTGTACACTAAACCATGCATACATATTGAATTTACTCATGACTAGGTTCATTATATGCCAAAATTGACACAACACAATATTTATTTACAACAACTTGATATGTGGATAATTTATTTAACATTTATGTTCTATTACTCAAACTTAATTTGAATTCATGTGAAAGTAGTGTGAATGGGGAAATGCAGGTCACAATGGTGATGTGTGCACATCCAAACACCATTATAGGCCAAAAATAACACAAAAACATAATATCCACTTGTGACTAATGTAAATACAAATATTTTAAGGGATATTTATGCATGATAACCCCATTTATTTTTTAATATAGGATGATGTATTATTATTAGGGAAATATAATTGGAATTGTGGCATGTGTACATTTATGCACCCATTTATTGTACTTTTACTTGTGATTAGTTCTTTTATAAGATAAAATGACACAACAACACCATAAAATTTTATGTCTAGTAAACATGTTAACAATTTTGGGCACATTTGTGTATGATCACCTAAATTCAATTCAATTTTAAGCAAAAGTGTTGTGTTTGGGGTAATGTAGGTCACACTGGTGACCCACCCATATACAAACACCCATTTATGTTGATTTAACTTGTGATTAAGTACCTTATAGGAAAAAAGTGACACAACAAAACTGTATCCACTTATGACAAAGACAAATTCAAATAATTTGGGAACATTTGAGTGTGATCACTGAGATTCACTTTTAATTCATGCCAAAGTGGTATGATTTAGGACTCGTGGGTCACATTTGTGATTTTTTTTGGATAATTAACCTTATTTGGGTCTTTCCTATAGGTTTATAGGATTTTTCCAAGTCTGAGTTATGTGTGTATTTTCTGTATTTATAAATACACTTTATTCCTGCCTTTTAAGAGGTGTCATTCACCCAATTAATCCACTTGTTATATTTAGAGTACTTTCTTGTAACTCTATTTCCGTCAATTGGCACACATTTCCCTCCACTCTTCTATGGAATAGGTCAAAAGTGGTACACACAAAAGAAGCTTGTAAGGTAGTCATGAGATTTGATGTAACTCCCATTATTTTTATTCATGCTCTCTTAAAAGAGTCTTTCTCTCTCATTCCTCAACACTCTCAACATACAACTCATTCTTGTTATTTTAAGTCTTGTTCTTACATCCTTATAATTCTCTTTGGTGTAAATTCAGTCTCTTTTTCTTATAGCTTATTTATGCTATTATACATTATGTAATTCTTATTCTAATATTCCTAATAGATTGTGGTGTTTTTTTTACCATTTGAAATATTTACCCACTTATCAAATCTCATGTCACAAATTTATTCTTTGCTCTAATTTTCAACGTAATATTGTATTTTTTTTAATATTTTTAATGTTGATCTTTAAGTTTTTCCATAAGCCCTAATATGGTATTAGAACCTTGGTTATTAATGTTATTTTTTAGTGTTTGTACAGAGTTTTTAATGGAAAATCAAGTATTTTCTGACACATCATTTTGTATATGTAACTTGGTGTTTTCATATTAAAATATAAATTAATATCTATTAGCTGAGTCTTAAAGTGTTCTAACCTTCTTTTGTATGGTTGTTAAAAATAAAAAAATCATTTTGTTTGAATACTTAATTTTGTGCTTCTTTTCTAAATCTTCTTGGACAAATATCTCTGTACTATTCATAACTTATCATCATTGTAAGTATTCAAGATATTTTTTAGCTACATATTAGCTATTCACTTGGGTATTGGTATTGATTCCTTCTATGCATGCTTATGGTTCTATTTCAAAAACATATTGCATTTTTTTTATGGGTTTCAATCCATTTATAGCACTTTACCTTTGGTATCATTTCATCCTTTCAATCTTGGAGGTCTCACTTTAATGTCCACTTTTTTTTCAAATATTTCAAAAGTAAGGTGGCACCTTATTCTTTTTATTTACTTCTTAGAGTGAAATTGTATGATCTATGTTATCAAACTATGCATTCATATTGTTAAACTCATTTTCTATCAAATCAATTCATATTTTATTAAACCTTTTGATTTATCTTTCTATCATTTATTTTGGTAGTGAAATAAGATGTTTCTTAACATTATTTTGCATCTTGTTCATACATCTGCATTGGTTTTTGTAGTTACTACTATTTTTGGATTTATTTTATCCATTTATATTTAATTTCCTAGTTGTGCTAGGTACTACATTTTATTACAACATAGATTTATTTCTAACAATTCATTCAGTGATTGATTCAAATGCATTTTGCATTGGCTAATTTCATGTGTTTTGATTCATTTAAATCTAATTTCTATTTTTTACAATAAACATAAAACAATAAGACCATAAAGATTTTTTTTATCGACCTTTTTAGTTTGGTTTTTTATTTTTTAATTAATAAATAAAATGAAAAAGAGAGAAATTTACATGTGGTGCAATTAAATTGTTATTTAAACTCACTGAAATTCAAAAATCTATCATCCATGTTTACTTTCAATCTTTCTTCTTTCATTTGTAAATATTTAAATACTTGATTTAATTTTTTAAAGGCATTCAATATTTTGTCTCACATTCACATAAAACATTTATTTTCAAAACCAATTCAAATTAATCCTTTTTCTAGAGTAGAAAAAAAGCTTGTTATCCGTATTATGTTATTTTTATCAAGTCTCAACATTCACAATGCAAATTTTAAAATAATAATTAGTTTTTTAAAATATAATTTGGTCGTTAAAATAGTGAGATCAATATAAATCTAGAGTTACGTGTTTTTTAATTTTTTTAACTTAATATGCATGGGAAAGATCAATAATTTACGTTTTTGACAAAACATTTAGATGTTTATTAAGCCAAAATCATTTTTCTCTTTGAAAGAAAAGTTCTTTTTAGCATTCAAAATCAAAGTTTTTTTAGAATTTATATTTAAAAATTATTTTAGAATTTTTAAATAATTTTGACTTTAAGCCTAATTTTTTATGTATTAGTTCTTACAAACAAATATCAATTCATTTTTGTTTTAAAATCATTCAAACTAACCCCATTTTTTTATTTTTTGGTATAAACCTACACTTTAATTTAACGATATGATTTCTTTGATCAAAATGATTGTTTCTTAATATTACATGGATGGATTAATGTTGTTAGTAATTTATTTTCTTTCAATTCTAACTGACCTCATTTTTTGTATTCTCAAGGATTTTCAATTAGCCATATTTTTCACTTTGAAAAAACTTATACAATCTATTTTTTCCCAAAAATGAAGAAATTATTGAACTCAAGCATAAAATTCATTGTCGACATGTTAAAATTATCAATTTACAAGGAAAATTTATTGAGAAAATCATAATATGTAATCTTATATTGATGTTTTAAGTGATAAATTCATGTCTTTTACACATGAAACTAGCTCTAACATTGGCAATTTTTTGTGTGCATTCGAAACACCTAAAGCTCACTTGCACATTTATTATACCAACCAAGGCTTTAAAATCATGAAAAATGTGGGATATTTTGGTGGTTCACTTGGTAAGTGTGAAAATGGTATTCTTGAACCTATTTTGCCTGATTATTATGTAAACTATAAGGGTTTCAATTTTAAGGATTCACCTATTTCTAATGCAAATTTGACATCTAATTTTCCTTGACATCAAAAATCTTATAATGGAAATACTTTTTATTATAATACTTATAATGCTTATTCTTTGACTAAAAATATTAAAACTTGTTTGCATTATGGAAATCATGATCATTGCATAACTAAATATTAGAAATTGCACCCATGTAAATCTTGTTGTAAATTCATGTATGACACTTTGCATTATTAGAAAATGACTATATATCCTAATTATAATGGTCAAACTATTTGGATTCCTAAAACTGATAAATATTCAAGAGACATTGATATATATTTTGGTGATAATTCATCTAATGCTTCATATAGAATATATTTTACAAGTGACACATATTTTTTATCTCCATTTTGATTAAACTAATCTCCTTTACTGTGTTCCTTATTTTTTATTGCATATGAAACGTTCTTTGATTATTTTAAGTATATTCTTTTCATGCAGGTGTCATGACTCAAATTTTTGGCCCATTATACATACTTGATTTATAACTCATTTTAGCATGTTTTTATAGCACTTTGACTAATGATGGTTCATATTAGTTTTATTTTAGATATTGAGATGTGAAATGCCTTTGGTAGTTATTGTGATTATGTTATATCATGGTTGATGCTAACACTAGATTCATTTTATCAGGTTATATATGTTGCTTATATTAGTTACATTATTATATGTTAATGATATATTATATTTTATGAGATAAAGATTTACATTGATTAGTCTTTCAACTATTGAATGTGCTTCACAGGGCATTCTCAATTTCATGGTTATTAGGATTGACTTGGTTCTTTTTACAATTATTAATGACTATGATAAATTATTATTTCATGTTTAATGATTCATTATTATTTATTATATATATTGATATCATTTTAATACTGCTAATGACTTATTTGGTTAATGTAGGAGGTAGGCTATGAGCTAGGATTAACAGTGGGTTTGTACATCTTGAGTATACTCATCGGGTGATTGAGTAGTTAGAATGTCAATTTGATAGCCATAACATGTATCATATGATATTTAGACACCATAATTATATTTATATTCCATTATTAATTTTCATATTTTATTGGTCTCATTTTGTTTGTCCATGTGTGTTTTATTTTTCCTCCCTGTTGGAGTTAATGAGCTTTGAGGTCATTATTACTCTTATCTATCTTCATATTTTTTTATCCTCCCTTGGTGTTGGGGGCACTTGATTTTAATCCACATGAATGGCTTGTTTTATTATCCTAGCTATTTTGGGTTTGACTAAACCCTTATCAGTGTCTTGACCTTGGTAAACATTTTATCACCTTCATAGATAACTGACTGCCAAGAGCTTTATTTGAAATTATGTTTTTTGTGATCATTATAACTTTAATGGTTTTTTTAATTATTATTATCTTAAATAATTTTGGGGATTTATATTAATTTAATATTTTGTTTTTTAGATTTATTTATTATTATTTTTAATCATTTTTATCAATCAACATTACTGATCTCATGTAGTCTCGAGTATTTAGATTATTAACATTAATCGATTTGAAGGAATCGATTATTATTATTAGTTTAAGGGTCATTTTGATTTTTTTTAATTTTTATTATTATTAATAATTATATTAGTTATTTTGTTAACTAGTGTTATTTTATGATTGTTTTGACTTATTGGATTGACTCAAAGATTTTGGGGATTATTATATTAGTTATATTTTTGCTTGTGGGGGAAGTTTCCTAGTTAAATCATGCCCTAGTAAAAAGATTTAGATCTCTCTTTGAGTGTGTACATGATTACGTTAAGCTAGAGTTGTGCGAAGGCAATGAAGGTAGCTGAGTGGGTGTGTGGCTAGGTTGGGATGAAACCCCAAGGGTCAAGTAAGGTCTAGGTTGAAACCAGAAAAAGTTTGTACAAAACAAAAAGGGAGGATGATTCCTATCAATTTACTTGGGGTAGAGAAAAGGTAAGTGTGAACATGGTGAGGCCATGAATAAATACCTAGATGGGAGAGGAAATAGGTTTATAATAATACCATTTACCCTTCATTATAGATTTTATTTCTACTAACAAGTAAATGGTTACCCATAATAAAAGTTGATTTGATATGTAGCTATTTTTCATTAAAATATGGGGGAGTTTTATTTAAAATGGAATTGAAAGTTGGCATGAAGTCATGATACTTCATGATGACCTTCAATATAATAACTTGATGTTTACTTGCAACATTATTGATCTTTATTATCCCAAATTTTGGATTTGTGGGTTTCAACCTTCATCTTGTGGCTAGTGATTTTGATTTGAGGTTTTTATCATTATGGCATTAGATAGCATAATTGTCATGTTTTAATAAAAATATATATATGTAAGATGGAAATGGTATGGTGTTTTCCATCAAAAATGTCTATTATTGCAAAATTGAGTTTTGTGGAGCAAGGTGTTTAAATATTTTATTTTTGACCTTAAATAGGACAAATATGGATTACAGTATTTTGACCATGTTGTATCCATAGACACTTACCTTGGCTATGCTATTTTTTCCCTTGAAATAGAAATTAATAGTTAGTATATTTTTTGTGAAACTTTTACTTTTTTGGGAAAGCCAGCTTTTGTGCATTGATTGTCTCTTGGGATAGTTTTCTTGCTTAATATAAATCCCATGGGCTTTAAATGACCCTTAAATGTCTATTGAATGTTACCATTTGGGACTATTTTATCATGAATGTAAGATCATTCTAACCATACCTATCTACCCTTTAGAGGTCACCAATTGGAATGTATGTTATTCCCTTGATTGCTGATTTCAGGAACTACGCCCTTTTTCCACCAAACTCCCCTGATTGATGAATTTTATTTTTCTATTGGCATTTTATACAAAATAAAATGGTAGGATTTTGGAATGGATATATTATTTAAATTTTGTTTGATTGAGATAATTTTCAAGGAGTTGTAATATGCATCTAAGTCACTCAAAGTTACTAGTCTTGCATTGGTTATACACAACTATTTATAAGCCAAACCAAGTTTCATTTATTTTAAAAATAATTATACCTCCTTATCTTGACTTGGATGAGTTGATTTGGCTATTGTGGATTGAATACATTCTATTTAATAATTTTACCCTAGGTAAGACTCTTGGGCTGAACAATAGACTTGGATACATATATCGATGTTTTTAAATAGATATGATAGATCCTAAATTACTATGTAAATCGTCTGCCATAAATATTCATGGATGCTTTGGGTATTTCTTAGGATGAATAGCTTGTTATTTGATTTCATTTTAATGTTGCCTACCTTGTTTACTCATATTTTTTTCTTCATTTTATGATTTTTTTTTGGTGGCTTAGTATCTTTTGTATACCTATTCCATCACCCAATTAATTAGTTGTCAAAACCCTTTACCTAGATGATGGTTTGGGTGGCTAGGGCCACCAATGGTTATACTCATAGGAACATTTTTTAGTGGTGTTCTCTTTATTGTATTCATCCTTATCCATTGATGTACCTCAACTTGCATGTAAAAACATGTTTCTTTGCCATGTTAGTTGGTACATTATTCTTGGTTGGCATGTTGGATTGTAGTTATCTACCCACTTATGCTTTGATTCTATCTTCTTACCATATGTAATCCTATAACATTTATAATGTTAGAAAAAAGTAATCTTGAATATGATGTTATGATTGATAGCATTGTTGATGGTGGTAAATTCATGTTATATATTTATCGGATTTGGATAATATTTTTGATATGTATATATGTGGGGTTATATTAAATAAATGAGTGATAGTTATTCATAGAATGCATTATGTTAGACATGCTCTCTATATGTTTATTTATGCACATGGTGATACTATAATGATTCTCTTGTTGATGTGAATTATGTATGAAGTTGTAAAAATTTATATTACAATTAGGAATTATTTTTTACAATTTTCATTGAATTTCCTACACTTTTATGTTTACATGTTATGGTGGAATGGATGCATATTAAGCCATGAATTTGGTTATAATAACTCTTGGTGTATGTTCCATTTACTTGCCACAATAATGTTATTATGAAAAATATGATTAGCATTGGTTACTAGATTAGTTTATCTCCTATATATTTATGACTATGTAATCTCTTGATTTTAGTATGCAACAAGAAAATGTTCCTGAACATGATCTAGTTTATTATGTACTTGATAGTTGGATGTGTTCTGACATGAATCCATGGATTAGATGGATACCCTATTTATATGTAACTGGTATAAAAATTTTTATTATGTTGAACAAAATGAGTAATTTGGTGTTATTACACTTGTTATAGATTACTAAATATATGGATCAATGATTTTGATTTATGTCGATGAACTTATGCATAGGCTATACCATTCCTATATTTAATTTGAATTAGGATACATGCTATAGATTATATGTTAACCGAAGACATCGTTGTGTGAGGGGATTCCAATGGATAATAGATGTTAATTCTCATATTATGGTTTAGATTTAATCGTAGCCTAATTTATATTATATGATATATCTTAATTCATGGCATTGTATTTGAAAACATTATCTCATTTATATTTATAACTTGGGATAAATTAGATGTAGGAATAAGATTATGCAAATAGTATCTTAATGATAAAAAGAAATGTGTTTTCATTATAGTAATGGATTCCTTGATGGATGTGGTATAATTTTAAGTGATCTAATTTCTCTTTCTTAAGCAATGAAATTAAGGCTAATTAATGATGTTCTTATATGGAACTCTATTATGGATTATAGATCACACCAATAAGGGTGTTGTAATGTTTTATATTATTGGAAAAAAATTAAGTTTATTAGCTCAATTGTTCCTAATTTAGGCCTTTAACTAACAAAAGGATGGTTACATTATTATTAATGAATTTATGAGGCATATGGTCATAGGATTATTGGTGGATGCATGTGCTTCAATTTTATAAGCTTAACTTTGGTATTAAATATCTTGGTATGCCTTATATTGTGATTATTAAACAATGGAATAATCCTTTTGATTAACAATAAATACCTAAATTAGGATGATAATTTAATAATTTATGTAAACCCATAATGTTTACACTTGGACATATGATTAAGTAATTCATCTTGGTTACAAGTTATCATGTTATGACTTTCCCTATGGTCACTCATGTTAATGCCTGAAATTACTTAAGTAACGAATCTTGTGTGGGTGTACGAATATTAATTTGGTTGCATTGAATTCCTATATTTTATCTAATAACATGATATTGTGACCATAGGAAAATTAAGTGGCATATTGATGAAATATACCTTTAGCTGACTTATGATATGGTGTTCTTGTAACAAGAGAAGTGATTGGTTTCCCACTGCCAACTATATGCTTATTCAATAAGATACTCATGCATGTGATTCCATCCACCCTTATCTAAGTGTATTTCGTATCATTTAGTTTAATAAGAATAATTATTTCATTATGGATTTATATCCCATGTGTGTCCTTAATCAAGTAAGGAACATTGGTGCAATGATTCCCAAGAACTTTAGACCATGGTATGGTGATCCAATAGGGGTAGCACAAGGACTTGTCGTTACTTTGGTTAATTCCAAAAGGTTATTTTGGATATTAAGATTATGTTGTGTTAGGTTTAGCATTGGTTTAAATATATCCACTTACTAATCTCATAATGTGATAAGACTTGCCTAAGTAATCTAGTGAGATGAATTCTTATGCTTGGTGATTTGGACCTTTATGTTGAAATGTTGCACTTCTCCTATATCTTAATTGCTTATATAATAATGGATAATAATACATTATTTGATATGATTAATTTCGTAGTTAAGGTCCTTGGAATTATATAATAGAATAATTGGGATGGTGGATGTAATATTATGGGTAACCTATGCATGAATGGTTTATTCAATCTCTTTGACTATCTAACCATGATTGCATAGGTTGACTAGACACTTAAGTAAGGCTAATGTTTCCTAGGTTATCCGATATATAATGTGAGTGCTCTTTCCAAGTTTAGAGGTTATCAGTATAGATCTACATACTAATACCCCCTCAAACAACATATCATTCTATGGAAAACCTAATTCTCTATAGAATTTCCTACTAGTATTTATACCTAAGTAAGCATGCAAGGTGAATCAATATGGTTTTTGGTTATTACTAATTTATATAGTTAATTGTTTAGATAAATTGTGTAGTATTAAATTTATGCCATAGGCCCTAAATATTATTCCATTATGTACTCTAAAAAGTAATTTCAAATTTTTTAGGGTTTGTTTCATTTGGTATTAGAGCTTTATATTTGAAAGTTCTCAATGAATTTTGGGAACATTGGACTAATTTTAACATGTTATTTAAAAGGTTGGATGAGATTTTGTGTGATTATTATACCTTTGAAAATGGTTATATTTTCATAGTATAGTTTTGGATGGATAAAAAAATGCATAATATAGATGTGCATATTCTTGTGGGGTCTTATTTTATATTAGCATGTAGGTGTTTGCCTATGGATGGCTGAATAATAATTATATGGCTATATTGCCATTGCTAAAATTAAATTTAGACCTTATATGATTGAGTACATACAAAGTCATGGTTAAAATTATATACCTTGTGTGGACAAATTTATGTCTTATATGCTTTGAGAAAGATATGTTATGACCTTTATAATAACACTTAGCTTCTTTGGTGAATTAAATAGTGCTTTTTCATGCAAGCTTGAAGTGCTGGAAATTTTTGTATTATGGAATGTATATGTGTGAATAAATTGGTAAATTTATACAATGATTTTATGATGTTTATCCACAGTTATGGTTGGGTCAACCCTTCCCTAATTGAGTTATGTCAAGGCAAGTATCACCTATTAACTATTGACTTGTATGGGCAAGTCGATGGGATACTGATGATAACCGCTTCACCCTTAGAGTTGAGGAAATTATGTTTGTTATCTAATGATTGAATTGTATGGTCAAGTCATTAGTATATGCTTATAATGCCTTGACCTAGGTTAGGATTAAACCTGGAGTGTTGTATAGGGTGAGAGAGTCTTATTTACTTAGGTAAATAATTAAGGCTTGGGATATCCATTTGTCAAGGGGAATCTTGAGTTGAATTAGAGATTTATTTTGTTTATGTTTTCGGCCTCTTTAATTTCATTAGAGAATAATGTGTCTTCATAAACTATAAGGTTGAATATTGAATGTTAGTGCGTTCAATGTTTATTTTGATCATGATTTGCATTTACAATGTTTTTTTATCATGGATATGTTTTGCATCTATGATGGTTATTTATATCATAGATTGGTTGATTTTAATTAGAGTGTTATTATAACCATAGATATGTTTTACATCTATGGGGATGTTTAATTGATCCTAGCTGAGTTATGTCCATGGGCATGCCCTTTTAGAGCTTGGCTATGTTTTGACACCCATGAGGATGTCTATTGTGATATTTTATATGTCTTACATCTGTGAGGATGTTAGTATGAAGTTTTATTGAAATTAATGATTTATGGGAAATTATAATTCCCATGGTAGTAATATAAAATTTGCTTTGTGATTTGGCTAAGCCCACCCTTGACCAAAGAGATGTTGCATCAAGAAAGCACAATCATTCAACCTTTGACCTGTTAGATTAACTCAATTGGAAGAGTAGCGATATAAAAATTTTATTGGAATCATGAGATAATGTCTTGGTGACCATTGATAGCTTGTGTGAGTGAACCATGTGATGATGCTAAGGTATAATATCTTGAGAGGTCCAAGGGTTCACATAAAGCCTATAAGGCCTATTTGGGTGAGTGTGATTGATTCACTTAGGCAAGTTGGGGAGTTTTGGGGATCTATTATTGTTATTTTGTAATATGATCCATATATCTGTGACACTCAAACATTATTGTTATATTTTTGAAACTCATAAAGATAGATTTTATAGGCCTTATTGTAACACAACCTTCAAGGAAAGAAGGTGATTATAATTTGAGATTCTTGAGACTGATCATGTTCTACTATATGATGGATGTTTTCCATCATTTGGATGGCATCTAGACATTAGGTGACCCAATGGGAATCATGTACCCTTGTTCTTCACCTTTATGTGTGTTAATTATTGTGATGTCAAAAGACCTTGGCATAATTATTTGAACACTTGATTCAAGTTTGAGTGAACTATTTAATGTGGTTCATCCTTGTATGGAAAATTGTTGTGTATCTTATAAAGTATACATATAATTGATTATGTTAAACCATGTAAATTGGTATCTTCATTGTATTATGTATATGTAGTTAACATTTTGGATTTTCACATTTTATTCTTGATATCGTCATTTTGTATGTTCACTTTATAAATGATTACATGCTATTAACCATGAAATGTGTGAATGATGATCAATCACTAGGGTATGGAATCTCCCACTTCTTAAATTAACCACATGAACTTCACTTGATTTATGTTTTTAAATTATTGTTTGAGTATTTTGTGTACATATCATGGAATAAAAATTAAATGTGTGTTATTAACATATAAATATGTGGTAATGTGGCCATAAAATACTTATGTGATATGTTTTTCCCTCTTCAAACCAATATATATTTATTGAAATTTAGCTAGGTATAATGTTGTATTGTGTGGTGTAATCCCACATCACAACTATAGTATTAAGTATTGGTGTAAGTATGAGGTTGAGGGTATAAAAGCACTATATTTATAATGGTTAGATTAGTTATGGGCTAGGAAGTTGAGTCTCTCATAGGATAAAAATCCACTTTTCTCCTTTGCATACATAGCCATATGATTCATTAAGAGTATGCACTATGTGTGCCATGAGTTGGTAGTGTAATATTGGTGCATCATGGTCATTTTATGGATATAGCATTCCTTTAACCACCTCTTGGTGCTTGTGGAAAATAAACCATTTTGAAATTTTATTTTTATAACCTTGTCAATTTCTAACTAGTCTTAAAATTTGGATATTTATGACAAATTAGTAAGGTGGTACTTGTTGAAATGCATGCATGTGTTGGTCTATAGGTGCAAAGATTATATGGTTTAGGTATTAATTTGTTATACCTTTTAGACATATTCTAGGATGAATATTTACATTTTTCTAAAAATCATAACTTTAATGTCTGATGATTTTATGCTCTAAAAGAGTAACATAAAGCCCTGATCAAGTAATGTTAAAAATCCTAGGTACCCACTTGACTTTTGGATAGAATGACGAAATCTAGGTATTGTCTTTAGATGGTGAGATTAGTATCTCAATACAATCATGTGAGATCACATGTGTTGGAGAACATTTTGTGAGCCTTTAGGTTGTATGTGATGCCTAATATGTCTTGTCCAATGTTTAGTATGGTTAGTGTGGGACATTACACAAACCCATAAATCATTGATGATGTGGTGGAGTAACCATAATATTATGTATTAATAAATTTGTGTAAGGACATTATGTAATGAATGTTAATAATATTATGTAGCTGATATACTATTTTTATTAGAAGATTCCAATCTTAGTTTGGAATCTAGTTACATTCTAGTTAGATTGGATGATTTCAATTATTAACCTCATGTTACAAGTCTATGTTTGTTGACACCAAGTAATTAATGACCTTGGTAATTTTTTTTATTTTCAAAATAATAGTCTAGTTTAGATAATCAATTTTTGACTTATTATACTATTGTTGTATTTTCCAGCTTAGGAGTGTCATTAACACCCTTGCTGGAAAGTATATTAAGGTAAGTGTAAGCTGTTATGCTTGGGATAACTTTATTCTCATGATGTTTAATTAGTACCTTCATAAATGGCTAGAATGGTTAATAAAAATAGTGTTGTATTGAAATTAACATTTATTACCTTTAAATTTTATTGTTTAAGGAATATTTGGTTTAGTGAACTTATTGGTAGCTGATTTTGATGAATTCTAATGTAATTAATGACATGTTTAATGCATAATATTAGAAAATTTCTAACAAAGATAGTATATTTAGTGGGATATTTTATTTTAATAGTCATTCTTAAGTGTTGTACTACCAAATCAGTATTGTAAAGAACACATGAAGGAAGGAAGGATGCCATTACTTAGCCTAATGTAATAGAAATATGGTCATAATAATGGAAGAAAAGAATTATGACAATAGGATAATGCTGAGGTATTGTCACTTTTCAATGGGTAGAGATGTTG